>SJYC01097493.1:0-211747 GCA_006408675.1 Madoqua kirkii
GCTTACTCCTTGGAAGGAAAGTTATGACCAACCTAGACAGCATATTAAAAAGCAGAGACATTACTTTGCCAACAAAGATCCATCTAGTCAAAGCTATGGTTTTTCAGTAGTCATGTTTGGATGTAACAGTTGGGCCACAAAGAAGGCTGAATGCTGAAAGACTGATGCTTTTGAACTGTGGTGTTGCAGAAGACTCTTGAGAGTCCCTTGGACTGCAAGGAGATCCAACCAGTCCATTCTGAAGGAGATCAGCCCTGGGTGTTCACTGGAAGGACTGATGCTGAAGCTGAAGCTCCAATACTTTGGCCATCTGATGAGAAGAGCTGACTCACTGGAAAAGATCCTGATTCTGGGAAAGACTGAAGGTAAGAGAAGGGGATGACAGAGGATGAGATGGTTGGATGGCATCACCAACTCAATAAACATGAGTTTGAGCAAGCTCCAGGAGATGGTGAAGGAAAGGGAAGCCTGGTGTGCTGCAGTCCATGGGGTCTCAAAGAGTCAGAGATGAGTGAGCGATTGGACAACAACAACTTTTCTAACTTTTTGAAATAAATACAGGTTTAGAAGAAATTGCAAAATAGTATAGAAAGTTCTCACGTACCCTCTACTCAGGCATATATTGCTACTACCATAAAAATGAAAACTAAAAAAGAAAAAAAAAACTCCTATACACACAAGAGCCAGTCTGAGAGTTTCCAAAGGCCAATTTGAGAAACAAATAACTACAGTAATGGATTATAACCCACAGGGGGAAAATGCATGAGTTCATACTACAGTAAATAAATACTTGAACAATTAAATAAGAAGGAGATGGGACAGTTCTTCACAGTAGATGTCCAATTAATAAATGTATAAGGAATGATAGAAATAGGAAATCAGCAATAGACAAAAAGCACTGTAATAACTGCTGTCCAAAAGTATTATGAATGGATGCTAAATCAATGGGCAAAAGAATGATAAAGAGGATATTTGTAGTCTCAAGGTATCTCAAGATAATAATTAATTACAAAGGGAAAAATAGTAACTAAGCAGATCAGTTCAGTTCAGTCGCTCAGTCATGCCCAACTCTTTGTGACCCCATGGACTGCAGCACACCAGCCCTCCCTGTCCATCAACAACTCCTGGAACTTACTCAAACTCATTGACTCCATTGAGTCGATGATGCCATCCAACCATCTCATTCTTTGTTGTCCCCTTCTCCTCTCACCTTCAATCTTTTCCAGCATCAGGGTCTTTTGAAATGAATCAGTTCTTGACATTAGGTGGCCAAAGTACTGGAGTTTCAGTTTCAACATCAGTCCTTCCAATGAACACCCAGGACTCATCTCCTTTAGGATGGACTGGTTGGATTTTCATGAAGTCCAAGAGACTCTCAAAAATCTTCTCCAACACCACAGTTCAAAAACATCAATTCTTTGGCACTATTTTCTTTATAGTACAACTCTCACATCCATACATGACTACTGGAAAAACCATAGCTTTGACTAGAGGGACCTTTGTTGGCAAAGTAATGTCTCTGCTTGCTGTCTAGATTGATCATAGCTTTTCTTCCAAGGAGCAAGCAGCTTTTAATTTTATGGCTGCAGTCACCATCTGCAGTGATTTTGGAGCCTAAAAAAAATAAAGTCTCTCACTATTTACAGATCTCTTTGCCATGAAGTGTGGGACCAGATGCCAAGATCTTAGTTTTCTAGATCTGAACACTCAACTGAATTTTGAGTTTTAAGCCAAGTTTTTCACTCTCCTTTTTCACTTTCTTCAAGAGGTTCTTCAGTTCTTCACTTTCTGCCATAAGGTGGTGTTATCTACATCTGACGTTATTGATATTTCTCCCAGTAATCTTGATTCCAGCTTGTCCTTCATCCAGCCTGGCATTTCACATGATATACAGAGATCAAACTGCCAATATCTGCTGGATCACCAAATAAGCAAGAGAGTTCCAGAGAAACATCTATTTCTGCTTTATTTTTGACTATGTCAAAGCCTTTGACTGTGTGGATCACAATAAACTGTGGAAAATTCTAGAAGAGATGGGAATACCAGACCACCTAATCTGCCTCCTGAGAAACCTGTATGTGGGTCAGGAAGCAACAGTTAGAACTGGACATGGAACAACAGGCTGGTTCCAAATAGGAAAAGGAGTATGTCAAGGCTGTATATTGTCACCCTGCTTATTTAACTTATATGCAGAGTACATCATGAGAAATGCTGGGCTGGACAAAGCACAAGCTGGAATCAAGATTGCTGGGAGAAATCTCAATCACCTCAGATATGCAGATGACACCACCCTTATGGCAGAAAGTGAAGAGGAACTAAAAAGACTCTTGATGAAAGTGAAAGAGGAGAGTGAAAAAGTTGGCTTAAAGCTCCACATTCAGAAAATGAAGATCATGGCATCGGGTCCCATCACTTCATGGGAAATAGATGGGGAAACAGCGGAAACAATGTCAGACTTTATTTTTTTGGGCTCCCAAATCACTGCAGAGGGTGACTGCAGCCATGAAATTAAAAGACACTTACTCCTTGGAAGGAAAGTTATGACCAACTTTGATGGCATATTCAAAAGCAGAGACATTACTTTGTCAACAAAGCCTCATCTAGTCAAGGCTATGGTTTTTCCAAGAATCATGAATGGATGTGAGAGTTGGACTATAAAGAAAAGCTGAGCACTGAAGAATTGATGCCTTTGAACTGTGGTGTTGGAGAAGATTCTTGAGAGTCCCTTGGACTGCAAGCAGATCCAACCAGTCCATCCTAAAGGAAATCAGTCCTGGGTGTTCATTGGAAGGACTGATGCTGAAGCTGAAACTCCAATACTTTGGTCACCTGATGTGAAGAGCTGACTCGTTTCAAAAGACCTTGATGCTGGGAAAGATTGAGGGCAGGAGGAGAAGGGGACAACAGAGGATGAGATGGTTGGATACCATCACCGACTCAATGGACATGGGTTTGGGTGGACTCTGGGAGTTGGTAATGGACAGGGAGGCCTGGCGTGCTGCAGTTCATGGAGTCACAAAGAGTCAGACATGACTGAGCGACTGAACTGAGCTGAACTCTGTATAT
The DNA here is from genome assembly GCA_006408675.1 of Madoqua kirkii. NCBI lineage: Eukaryota > Metazoa > Chordata > Mammalia > Artiodactyla > Bovidae > Madoqua > Madoqua kirkii. The sequence goes on from SJYC01097493.1 coordinate 3,067, forward strand.
AAGTTCAATAAGCAGGGTGACAATATACAGCCTTGACATACTCCTTTCCTGATCTGGAACCAGTGATGGAGTCTACACTGATTGGAACTAGTTCCAACCAGTGTGGAATCCATATTCCATGTTCCATGGTAGCTGAACACATACTCACAACCTTAATCAAGAGGTCAAAGACAACATCACCAGTATAACAAGACATATTGATATCATGGATCCCTAATATGATTCAAAATATCACTTCTGGTGTTCTTGTCCAAAATGCATTACCTCCATCTAACCATGAGAAAACCTCAAACCCAAATTGAAAGACAATCTACAAAATGTCTGCACAGTACTATTCAGAAGTGACAAGTCAAAAAAGACAAGGCAAGACTGAGAAACTGTCCCCAAAATAAAGGAGACACAACAATTAAATGCAATGTGGGATCCTGTGCAGAGTTGAAAATAAAAGGAGATTAGTGGAAAAACTAATGAGTGTGTCAATCAGGATTCTTGGTGGTAAGCAACATAAACTGACAAGATTTATTGCAAAACCATCAGAGTGTGGTGGAGGAAGCCAGATTTGAACCCAGGCAGACTGGCTCCGTAAGTCCAGCTCCTAACCACTGCATTTTGCTTCCTTTTGACAAATAAACAAGCCTTTAACTGAGACTTTCTGCGTTCCAGGTACCAGAGACACAAATTAAACAAAGAAGTGGTCCTTGAACTCAATTAATCACAACCAGTTGGTCTCCTCTGTCGACAGCACAGTGCCAGACTCCTGGCAGCTGCATAATAAATGGCAATCAAATGAATCAATGAACTAAGTTGGCAGCTAGCCTCCAAGATGGCTCCCCACGATCTCTACTTCCTGATATTGACTCTTTAGGCAGTTCACTCCTGTACTGAATAGCATCGTTCACATGGCCAGAAACTAAAATCTCCTGCTAAGAGCTGTGTGAGGGAACCATTTTGGAAGCAGATCCTTGAGTCCTGGTCAAGCCTTTGGATGACTGCAGTCCCGGCTGGCGTCTTGATTTCAACCACTTAGGTGAACTGTTCCTAAATTACTGATGACTCAAACTGTGATACTACTTATTACTGTTTTAGGTAGCTAAGTACCGGGGCAGTTTGTTACCCAGCAATAAATAACTAACACAGTCAGAGAACGAATCAAATGTCATATCTATTCTTTCCCTGCTGTGTCTCATGCTTACCACAGCATTGTCACGAAATCTGATGTTACCATGCCTGCATCACCTGATACCCTGAGGACAGAAATGGCCTGGGACCAAGGGGAAATGCACTCAGCACCCACGCCAGGGAAGCTCAGAAATGTGGGAGAAAACCACATTTCTGACGGACGGGGAAAACCTTTGACCAACAGGGACTGGGAGCCAATGGGAAAATGCTTCTTTCTCCCCGACCCACGCAAGGTCTTCCTATGGCTCCTTGGTTCAACGTGAATCCAGCAGCCAGGTACACTCAGTGACGGCCAGTTCCATGACCATCACCATCGCCATTCTTGTCAGCTTCACTCCCCGTTTCTCATTCCAGCTCCCTGGAATCAAGGTCCTCAATAAAATACTTGCATGGAAACCTTTGTCTTAGACTCTGTTTTCTCAGGAACCAGGCCAAGATAAGCATCACAACATTCAAATAAAATGTATTTATGGGGCAGAGACTGCAATAAAAAGCACCAGTATGATGCTTCTGGCTGTGTTAGAGTTGGGGAGAGAAGATCATGAATGATTTCTCTTCTCTTCTCTATTTTAAACTATTTCTTAATGATGCTTTATTTTTATAATTAAGAATTATTCTCATTTTGAAAAAGAAAAAAAATAAGTTTAATGAAAAAAGAAGAAAGTTTTTATTATACTAAAATGGTAAACAGCCTATTCAAGGTTTTTAGAATATAATCACAACTACATAAAATAGATTTAAATATTAAAAATTGGACGTAATTGACCAAAAAAAGATTCCTGTTTTGAAAGTCATTGCTAGAAATGGTACTGAACTAGACAGAAAAACTGACAGGATGTCAGGAGGTGACCTCTACTCAGATGCTAATTGTCTTCCTTACAGGGCAAGGGCAAGAGACAAATGCTGGGAAGGCTTGCCGCTTGCTTGGTGGGGGGAATACAGGGAGTGGCGTTAATTGGTTAGAGCAATGCTACGGAGAATCTACCTGTCCTCTCTACCCTGCTGGTTGCTGACTTTGGCATGGAGTGTTTTCAGGTCCAATTTTGGCATTTTCATCCACTTAAAATGTCTCCATTAATACTAACATATGTAAACATCCCAGGAACCTTTGAAGCTCTTCTTTGAGAAAATCTCTTCGGCTCTTACAGGGTCTAGTCAGTGGCCAAGGTTAGGGCTGGGGCTCTCTGGGGGGATGGGGTAGGAGATAGAGGTTCTGGTGGAAGACAACCTAGGGGTTCCAATGGGTAGAAACAATCATGTCAATCTTTGGGGAAGGAAAAAAGCACTGGAGCCTGGAGAAGGCCGGGGTAGATCAAAGGAGGTCAGAAGCCAGCATGTCCCCTTTGGGTTGTTTTGGAACCTTGCTGTTTGGTCATGTCCGACTCTGCGACCCCATGGAATGCAGCCCACCAGGCTCCTCTGTCCATGAGATTTCCCAGGCAAGAATACTTGAGTGGGCTGCCATTTCCTCCTCTAGGGTATCTTCCCAACCCAGGAACTGAAGGTGAGTCTCTTGTGTCTCTTGCATTGGCCAAGCGTATTCTTTACCACTGAGTCACCTGGCAGGCCCTCGAGAGACTTAACAGCCCTCCGTTTGAGACTGGTCCTGGTAGGTGATGCACCTGAGCTGTCAGCTCCAGTTAAGAAGGGTGGCAGAGATCAGGAAATTTCAAGCTCCAAATCTCTTCCCTGCCTGCATTTTTTTTTTGGGGGGGGGGGGCTGTGCTGCAAGACTTGCAGAATCTCAGTTCCCTGACCAGGGACTGAACCAGGCCAAAGCAGCAAAAGCCTGGAATCCTAACCACCAGGCCACCTGGGAACTCCCTCTCTACCTTTTCTAGCAATGTTCCCAGAGTCACCCAAATGTGTCAAGTTGGCTTTTCACGTGCTGATGTGGGAATTACCCACAGAGAATCCCTGGTATTTTTCCAACTCATTGGAAAAGACCCAATGCTGGGAAAGAGTGAAGGCAAAAGGAGAAGGGGCAACAGAGGATGAGATGGTTGGATGGTATCATCAACTCAATGGACAGGAGTTTGAGCAAACTCTGGGAGACAGTGATGCACAGGGAAGCCTAGCATGCCGCAGTCCATGGGATCACAGAGTCAGACATGACTTAGCAACTGAACAACAATAATCCCTGGTGTTCCAGGAAGTCAGATGACAGAGTATGGGACAGCATGGTGGGTACTCTCTGGGTTTCTTCACTTGTGTGTGTAGCATGGAGGAGTCAGTCAGATTCCCCAGATGGTAAAATATCAGTTTCAGAACAGAGTCCCCAAGGGGTCAGGTTTGCCTGCAGCACAATGCCCCCCCCACACACCCTGGGCTTTAGAGTCTTTAAATGCACTTTCTCAGTGTCCTGGAGGAGGCTGAGGCATGGATCCACAGTATCACTCTCATTTTAGAAAGGAAGAAACTGAGGCCAGAAGGAGTCAAGGGATTAGAAACACAATAATTATGTGCTGGAGCTCAAACCTGCCAACTTCTCTGGCCCCTACATTTAGTGGTATTTTCATTATACCCACAGTCCAGCAGTTCTCAAATCCTCCCATTTCAGAATCTCATTATCCTCTTAAAAATTAGTGAAGACCTCCAAGAGCTTTTGTAAGCTCCTTAGGGCAGGGACCAGCTTTCTCAGTTACATGTGCCTACCCCGTCCCCAAGGAATACACACACAGTAGGCAGTTAGTTCGGAGAAGGCAATGGCATCCCACTCCAGTACTCTTGCCTGGAAACTCCCATGGACAGAGGAGCCTGGTGGACTGCAGTCCATGGGATCGCTGAGTCAGACACGACTGAGCGACTTCACTTTCACTTTTCACTTTCATAAACTGCAGAAGGAAATGGCAGCCCACTCCAGTGTTCTTGCCTGGAGAATCCCAGGGATAGCGGAGCTCAATGGGCTGCCATCTGTGGGGTTGCACAGAGTCAGACACGACTGAAGCGACTTAGCAGCAGCAGCAGCAGCAGGCAGTTAGTTCTTCAGAGAGGATGAATGGAAAACAGAAGGAAAGACAACCCCAGATCCAACCTGACTGTGGCGTTACCTACCCCACCATCACACCAGCTCATCCTCTGGGTGCCCCTGCTTGCCATGAGCATTGCCCTTGACGAATGTTCCACACTGATCAACGAACAGTTAGGGCCTGGAAGCAGGGAGGAGCTGCAGACAATCAAATCAACATTATAGACCATGCAACATTTATAAGCACATATTGTATGCCAGGCACTGTTCTATCATTTTACATCGATGGTGTTTAACCCTATTTCAGCTGGTATTATTTTCACAAATGAAGAAAACTGAGACACAGAGAAGTTAAATTACCTGTCCACAGTTATAAAAGGAGTAAAGGAGGATCTAGGTCTGCTCCAGACTCTGCTGGCTTAACCATTCCTCCGTATTGCCTCTCAGAGTAGGAAATAATCTGGAAGGGGCTGAACAAGACAAGGGCACCTAAAGGGACATGATGAGGGCTTAGAGAGGGAAAAAACAGCCCAGGAAGCAGCACCCAGTCCACACTCAGCCTTGCATCACATATAAATCTATCCAAGTCCAGAGGTGTGCAAGTCATGTTTCACAAGTAGCTCTCTGGAGTGGCAAAGGCTGATTTGGAAACACTCACTCATTTCCATGGTGCAAACATTTTCCCACCATGGCTGATTTCAAGAGGCCCATGGTTTAAAATCACTTTACAAAACTCATGACTATTTAACCATGGGCTCTTGTGAGCCTGTATGGTGCAGCTCCAACACACCAGCATACAAGCCAGCCCTGCAGCGCTGACCTGGACCCTAGACACTCAGCAACACGCAGGACACGACCTGAACGACGGGCATGAGACAGGCTATTAAGGGCATTACAGAGATGGTGACACAGCACCTCAGAACACATAAAAAATTTTGTCAGGGCCACAAATCTATGAAGAAACCGAACAGGAACTCAGATCCAGGTCTCTAAACCTGCACTGTCCAGGATGGTAGCCATGAATCACAGGTGATTATTGAAAGCTTGACATGGGGCTGGTCCAAACTGAGATATTGCTGCAAGTGTAAAGTAGAGATTTTGAAGACTTCGTAAGAGGAAAAAAGACTGTAAGATAGCCCATTTATATATTTATATTGACTATATGCTGAAATGATAATTTGGGGTATGCTTGGTTAAACTAAAGTACATTTTTGAAATTGATTTTCTTTCTTCTCTAATGTAGTTCCTGGAAAACTTAAAGTTACAAATGTAGCTCACATTATATTTCTTAGCATGACTGCACTCTTGGTCTAGTACTCTCTGCGCAAAGCACCAGGCGTTTCCCATATTTCCTGCGTGTGCTCAGTTGCTCAGCTGTGTCTGACTCTTTGAGACCCCATGGACTGTAGCCCACCATGCTCCTCTGTCCATGGAATTGTCCAGGCAAGAATACTGGAGACGGTTGCCATTTCCTCCTCCCAGTGAATCTTCCCAACCAGGGAAAATAATCCCCGTCCCCAGTGTCTCCTGCACTGGCAAACAGATTCTTTACCACTGCACCACCTGGAAAGACTTCTCATACCCGGAGATCCCCAAATCCTTATAAGTTCCTGTGTAAGCACAAGTGTGCACATACACACACACACACAATTCCACTTGCACAGGAGAACTCACACTATCTGTCCCCACCCCAACACTCACCACTTACCCTGCAGAGCCACTCAAGGAAACAGGCTCGGGCCACAAAGATACACAACCCCTGAGACCTGCCCACCGAGCAGCTGCCTAAGGACCTCCCCCTCTCCTGCTTGCTGGACTTGAGGGAAACTGCTATTCTAGACCCTCTGCTGGGGGTGCCTCCCACCCACTGATCAGCGGTGCTCTGTCTGGCAAAGTAGTGGGCAAGTGGCAGGGAACACCTTTACCTGTAGCGTCTGTCTCTTTGGGGGGTTCTTCTGAGAGAAGAAAGTTTGCCTCTGTGCTAAAATATCACCCCCTGTGAATTTGTGCAGCAGGGTGAGCCCCTGAGGATCAGCAGCAACAGCTGCTGTGTCCGAGATGAAGGTGGCTTCTATTTGGACCCGGCTTTTCCCAAGCTATTCTTCTTCTTGAAGTTTCTGGCTTGAATTTTCCCGATAGTACGTGCCCATGACAGAGGTGAGCATATCAGAAGCCCACTGCTGCCTGCTTCACAGTGAATTTGCACACTGCAAGGCAGGGAAATCAGCACATTTTCTTTGAGGCTCCTCTCTACTTCACCCACCAGCACACTTGTTCAGCACGCTGCTGGCTGTGCTCTGGCCTCACCACACTCACTGCCTCACTAACTTTCAGGGCTATTTCCAAGCTCACAGTCGGTGAGCAGCTCCAAAGGGTTTTATTCTTTTTCCCTTAAGCAGAAAAACAGCAGACCGTCTGGTTCAGGTGACATTAATCCAACAATCAGATGGCAGTAATTATCCAAATACAGCCTTCAGATTCCATAAACAGTTACTGTCACAGCCCCCACGGCGGCCCGGCAGGACCCGCCTTCCAGAGGTCTCCGCGGCCCCTGGCATCCATCACAACAACCAGCAAGGGTTTATAAAGGCGCCTCACGAAAAACAAGTAGGCTCTGGAGATGTAGCCTTCCTTCTCATAACTGCTTAATTAGACGGAATACTGCCTGCTGGATTCAAATCAGGTGAGCTTCTGTACACACAGCTGATACAGAAGGCTCTGGGCTGAGGGTGGGAAGGGCAATGGCAGAAGATTCTAGAACCTGTCTCACTACAGGATGAGGCCTAGCTTAGGAGAAGGGAGGTGAGGCTCTTGTCCCTCACTGCCATCAACTGGTTTTGAGACCTGGACACATAGGGGTCCCTCTAGGCCTTGGTTCTGTCCTCAGTAAAACAAGATGGTGGTGAGTTGGCCTTCCTCAGAATCCGCAGTATCATGGCTGCTTGCAGCAGAAAATGGCAGTTCAAATTCTCACACAAAAGGCAAGAGAAAGCACCTCAGGCAAGGGACAACCAGCAGCTCCACACCATTGGAGGTCCAGCTTCCTTCTCTGCAAGGGAGCTGTGGCCCCTCTGGATGAACATTGCCCTCTCAGACTGTTCACAAGCAACAGCTTCTGAATCTCCTTGTGGAGAGAAGGAAAGCTTTCCCAGAGGCTCTGCCCAGAGACGTCCCCTTACATCTCATTGGAGGAACTTGGTCATATGCCCACTCCTGAACCAATCATTGGTTAGGAACATACGACTACCTGGATTAGCTAGGAACCAATCTGGACTTAACTCTGAGTGACCTCACTCTGAGTGATTGGAAGGGGAAGATGGCACATATGAAGTACAGAGGTTCTGTTCATAAGGGGAAAGTTGGGAATTAGATACAAAACGGGCAACCTGCAGTGTCTGCCATAGACACCACTTACAAACAGAACAGATCCTGTCCCCTTCCCATCTGATCTCCTTCCTCCATTTCTCCCGTCTTCCTTTTTATCTTTTAATCTCTGTTCCAGTTATAACTGGAAGGAATATAAACCAAATCAAACTGGCTTAAGACTTTTAAAAAATTACTAGGTTATGTAACTGAAAAGTTGAAGAGGAGATTGGCCCAGCTTGATCCAAGGATTTGAGTGGTATCATCAAGGAGGGCTAGACTTTTCCATCTCTTCATTGTCAGCTCTGTGCCAGCTTATTTCTCAGGCTAACTCTATTTATTAGCTAATGTGGCCTTGGGTGACTCAAAACTTCCACAATCACCAACTCAAGGCTCTAGAAAGACAATGTTCCAGTTAATAGTTATGAAATCACTCTTGAAGGTTAGTGACATGAAACAACTGTTTTTTACACTTATGGAGTCTAGGGACCAAGGATTCAGGTAAGGCATGGCAGGAATGGCTGTCCTCTGTTCCACAGGGTTGGTGTCTCAGCTGGTATCTTAGTCTGCTTGGGTTGCCGTAACAAGATATCATGGATTGGGTGACTTAAACAACAGAAATTTATTTTCTCACAGTCTGGAGCTATAAGTCTAAAATCAAGGCACCAGCACAGTCATGTTCTGGTGTAGGTTTCTTCCTGGATTGCAGAAAACTGCCTTATTGCTATGTACTCACAGGTCTCTTAGTGAGAGCTTGTGACAGTTCTCTGGGGTCCCGTCTTGTAAGGGCATTAATCCCATCATGAGGCCATCACCTCCATGACCTCATCTGACCCCAGTAACCTCCCGAAGGTACCATCTCCAAATACCATCATGTTAGGGATTCACAATATTCACATACATAAAGAAAGCTGAGCACTGAAGAATTGATACTTTTAAACTGTGGTGTTGGAGAATACTCTTGAGAGTCCCTTGGACTGCACGGAGATCAAAGCAGTCAATCCTAAAGGAATTCAGTCTTGAATATTCATTGGAAGCACTGATGCTTGAAGCTGAAGCTCCAATACTTTGGCTACCAGATGCGAAGAACTGACTCACTGGAAAAGACCCTGCTGCTGGGAAAGATTGAAGGCAGGAGGAGAAGGGGATGACAGAGGATGAGATGGTTGGATGGCATCACCAACTCAATGGGTATGAGTTTGAGCAAGCTTCGGGAGTTGATGATGGACAAGGAAGCCTGGTGTGCTGCAGTCCATGGGGTTGAAAAGAGTTGGACACGACTGAGTGACTGAACTGAACTGCAGGACTCACATATGAATCTGGAGGTACAACATACAGTCCATAATAGCCAGCGAGAGTCAAGTGACTAGAGGCTGGTTCCGTCTAAGACCTTTTCACTCCATGTCTGGCGCAAGGGATGTGATGTCTCACATGACTGAGGACTCATATTCCCTCCCTCCCTCTCCTCTCTTCTCTGGTCTGGAAGCTCAAGGCTCTACGAGCAAGTGTTTCAGCAAAGACAGAAACCACATGATCTTTTAAGCTGAACCCGTAAATGTCACCTAGTATTACTTACAACATATTTCGTGCTCCAAGCAGTCACAATCGTGCCCAAATTCAAGGAGAAAGTCACAGGCTACAATTTAAAGGCTGGAAATATCAAAGAATTTGTGGTCATGAGTTAAAACAACCAGAAGGGGTTCCTCTCTCTCCCAGAGTCCGTGGGAGAGGACACTGATTGGTCTTGCTGGGGTCCTAGGATCACCTCTGGGCCAATTACCACTAGCACATGGATATGGTGTCTGTCCTAAGTGGCCAGTCCTGGGTATAAGCTCCAACTTGTGTCATTTGATGGATGTACGACCTTGAAAAGAAAGGGCTCTGCTGAGGAGCACATGTAGGCCAGCAGGAACCTTGGAGTTCATAGCTATGGTCTATTCTCATTAAAATGATAAATGTATAGAATCTTTCCCACCATTTCACGTTAGTAGAAATCGAGAAAGAAGGATAGCTAAAGGTAAATAACACGAAAATTGTGCCCAAGCAGACGCCTGGTGAGGCCTTGGCTCCACCTCTGCTGCCCTTCCCTGCCTTTCTGCTCACCTGCACCCGAGCTGGCCTTCAAGGCACAACTCCAGCTCATTCCCTCTCCTGACACCACCCCTGATCACCCCAGACCATGGCGGTTTCCTTCTTCCCTGAGCAAACGCGCTGCACGTCATCATCCACTTAATCTCTGCACTTGTCCTCCCTCCCATCTCTCCCAGAGCCCACCTGCAAACTTGGATCTCCACCCCCAGGAAGGTTCGCCCCTGGGGCAGGAGGAGTTTAAGGGACTCCAGGGATTGTGTGCTGCCTGTTACTCTGGTTGCCACTTCAGTTCTGATGACTAGGTTCCTAGCTTGTCCCCACAACAGTAATGACAGCCAATATCTCCAATCTCTGTCCTCACGCTTTACATGTGTATTTCCATTTCACAGTGAAAACAATTCTAACATTTCCTTCCCATTTTACAGAGGCAGCGGGAGCACAGAGAAGGTAAGTAGCCTGCCCCCTTTCAAAGGAGGGAACACAGATCTACCTCTTCATGTGAAAGTGGCGAACTCTTGGAAGACTGTGTTGCATCGACTTTTAGAAAATACAATCACTCTCCCACACCATGCTCTCCTTCTTAAAAATTACCTTTTACTTTCAAATAACTGTGAAGATTTGAAAAGACAGTACTGAAAATTCCTGTGTGCTCTTCCCCCAGGTCCCTCTGTTGTTAAATTAACGTCTTACATGATTGTCAGTTATTTATCACGGCACATAGTCACTAGGTCTCCATGAGATCATCTGGTCTGGGCAGCTTCTCTCTCTTTCCTTATCTTTCACAACCAAGTTACTTTGGAAGAGGACTGGGTCAGGCATACACTCTCTCTCTCTCTCTTTTTGTCTTTATTGAATTTGTTACAATATTTCTCTGCTTTATATTTTAGTTTTCTGGTTGTGAATCATGTGGGATCGTAGCTCGCCTGCCAGAAATCAAGCCTACACGCCCTGCATTGGAAGGTGAAGTCTTAACCACTGGACTACCAGGGAAATCCCATACTCTCACTTTGATAAACACACAAATCTCACATCCTGCCTTAAGGATGTATGAAATTTTAAAAGTAAATAAAATTCCATGACCACAAAGTTGCTCTCATATTGCATGTTTTCCCTACTGCACGTGACCATATAGAGACTGTGATTTTGTCACCCCAGAGATCTGGGCCCTCTGTTTTATATGGAAAACTACAAAGTGCCTAATCGGAGCTTCACTTTCTCATTTTGATAATGAAGGGGTGGCAGTGGGGTGGGCCAGAGGATCTCCCAGCTCTGCTTCAGCCCTAAAATTGATCCTAGAAAATCAATTTTATGACCTTAAAATAGATGTTTCCCACCCTTAATCTTTAGTCAAGCTTCTACATTGATTTTAAGATAACTAAACAATAGTAACTAAGTTTATTTTAAAGCCTGAGGCCCAAATTGTCTGTCTCTGGACATTCTTCTCACTCTCCCTTTTCCCCACCAGGCTTACGGCTTGGAGGGTGGGGTGAACCTGAGGGGTGATCACGCCTCAGCACTCAGCAGAGTGGCCAGCCTCGGTCAGCACTCAGGACATGGGATGATGAATGAGCCCACTTGCAAACGGATGGCTCCATTTGCCTTCTTGTTGCTCTAAGTTCACTAACTTAAAAAAACTTATTGATTTCATTTAACTTTTGGTGGCACTAAGTCTTCACCACCGTGCGCCTGTTTTCCGCAGGTGCGGTGAGCAGCGGCTACTCTTCGTTGCACTGTACAGGCTTCTCACTGTGGTGGCTTCTCTCGTTGGGGAACCTGGGCTCTCGGGCACACAGAATCAGTAGTTGTGCCTACAGGCTTAGTTGCACCACAGCATGTGGAATCTTCCTAGACCAGGGATCAAACCTGTGTTACTGCACTGCTAAGGCAGATTCTTTAACGCTGAACCACCTAGGAAGCTCCTCCATCTACTTTAGAGCAAGACAATTGGGCCCAGCATTTGGACGCGAGGCTTGGAGGCCACGGCAGCACCAGCTTTGATTCCAGGGGCTCACCCCACCCTGCCCTCCCTGAAACTGGAGGATGCCATGTAGAAGTCACTGGACAGCAAGAGAGCACTCAGTTATTCTGGAAACCTAACCTTCCTCCAATTCTGCAGCCCCCTAACCAAATCACCTGTCAACCACACCCTGAAGCTGCTGACCCTCCCTTGGCTGCCGGGCACGTGGGGACACCATACTTCCGAATTCTCCATCCTAGAGGAATGCACATTTCTGTCTCTCTCTTTTAAGGAGAGAAACCCATTTTCTTTCAAGTTGGATCCAATAGTTTAAGAACAAAAATCTATTGAACATTTTTTTCCCCACTTTGGTCTCTTGGTAAGATGGATTTGGGTTTTGATTCTGTCAAAATGAGAAATTTGCCTTGTTCTGTAAGATCAGAGATTGGAAGGGCTACTCCAGGGATTGTGTGCTGCCTGTTACTCTGGTTGCCACTTCAGTTCTGATGACTAGGTTCCTAGCTTGTCCCCACAACAGTAATGACAGCCAATATCTCCAATCTCTGTCCTCACGCTTTACATGTGTATTTCCATTTCACAGTGAAAACAATTCTAACATTTCCTTCCCATTTTACAGAGGCAGCGGGAGCACAGAGAAGGTAAGTAGCCTGCCCCCTTTCAAAGGAGGGAACACAGATCTACCTCTTCATGTGAAAGTGGCGAACTCTTGGAAGACTGTGTTGCATCGACTTTTAGAAAATACAATCACTCTCCCACACCATGCTCTCCTTCTTAAAAATTACCTTTTACTTTCAAATAACTGTGAAGATTTGAAAAGACAGTACTGAAAATTCCTGTGTGCTCTTCCCCCAGGTCCCTCTGTTGTTAAATTAACGTCTTACATGATTGTCAGTTATTTATCACGGCACATAGTCACTAGGTCTCCATGAGATCATCTGGTCTGGGCAGCTTCTCTCTCTTTCCTTATCTTTCACAACCAAGTTACTTTGGAAGAGGACTGGGTCAGGCATACACTCTCTCTCTCTCTCTTTTTGTCTTTATTGAATTTGTTACAATATTTCTCTGCTTTATATTTTAGTTTTCTGGTTGTGAATCATGTGGGATCGTAGCTCGCCTGCCAGAAATCAAGCCTACACGCCCTGCATTGGAAGGTGAAGTCTTAACCACTGGACTACCAGGGAAATCCCATACTCTCACTTTGATAAACACACAAATCTCACATCCTGCCTTAAGGATGTATGAAATTTTAAAAGTAAATAAAATTCCATGACCACAAAGTTGCTCTCATATTGCATGTTTTCCCTACTGCACGTGACCATATAGAGACTGTGATTTTGTCACCCCAGAGATCTGGGCCCTCTGTTTTATATGGAAAACTACAAAGTGCCTAATCGGAGCTTCACTTTCTACATTTTGATAATGAAGGGGTGGCAGTGGGGTGGGCCAGAGGATCTCCCAGCTCTGCTTCAGCCCTAAAATTGATCCTAGAAAATCAATTTTATGACCTTAAAATAGATGTTTCCCACCCTTAATCTTTAGTCAAGCTTCTACATTGATTTTAAGATAACTAAACAATAGTAACTAAGTTTATTTTAAAGCCTGAGGCCCAAATTGTCTGTCTCTGGACATTCTTCTCACTCTCCCTTTTCCCCACCAGGCTTACGGCTTGGAGGGTGGGGTGAACCTGAGGGGTGATCACGCCTCAGCACTCAGCAGAGTGGCCAGCCTCGGTCAGCACTCAGGACATGGGATGATGAATGAGCCCACTTGCAAACGGATGGCTCCATTTGCCTTCTTGTTGCTCTAAGTTCACTAACTTAAAAAAACTTATTGATTTCATTTAACTTTTGGTGGCACTAAGTCTTCACCACCGTGCGCCTGTTTTCCGCAGGTGCGGTGAGCAGCGGCTACTCTTCGTTGCACTGTACAGGCTTCTCACTGTGGTGGCTTCTCTCGTTGGGGAACCTGGGCTCTCGGGCACACAGAATCAGTAGTTGTGCCTACAGGCTTAGTTGCACCACAGCATGTGGAATCTTCCTAGACCAGGGATCAAACCTGTGTTACTGCACTGCTAAGGCAGATTCTTTAACGCTGAACCACCTAGGAAGCTCCTCCATCTACTTTAGAGCAAGACAATTGGGCCCAGCATTTGGACGCGAGGCTTGGAGGCCACGGCAGCACCAGCTTTGATTCCAGGGGCTCACCCCACCCTGCCCTCCCTGAAACTGGAGGATGCCATGTAGAAGTCACTGGACAGCAAGAGAGCACTCAGTTATTCTGGAAACCTAACCTTCCTCCAATTCTGCAGCCCCCTAACCAAATCACCTGTCAACCACACCCTGAAGCTGCTGACCCTCCCTTGGCTGCCGGGCACGTGGGGACACCATACTTCCGAATTCTCCATCCTAGAGGAATGCACATTTCTGTCTCTCTCTTTTAAGGAGAGAAACCCATTTTCTTTCAAGTTGGATCCAATAGTTTAAGAACAAAAATCTATTGAACATTTTTTTCCCCACTTTGGTCTCTTGGTAAGATGGATTTGGGTTTTGATTCTGTCAAAATGAGAAATTTGCCTTGTTCTGTAAGATCAGAGATTGTAAGGGCTTCTCTTTTCTTTCCCTTTCTTTCATTTCTTTTAAGCCCTCAAAGGCAGGGGCTGACAAGGAAGCCGCATCTGACTGAGAACTCCCCAGCACACACCTGGGCACAGCCAGCAGAGCTCCATTGCCCAGGAGCCCATCGCCGAGGCGCTGGGTTTTGGCGGCAGATCATACGCAGCAAATGCAAGGCTGTGTCACACACGTCCTCATCCGTGATGGGTTGCCTGTCAGTCAGATAAGAGGATGCCCCCTCTCAGTGAAGCACTGCCACTCCAAAGGCCTGCCTTGTCTAATGACAGGAACCCGTGGAGATCCTGCCTCTACACTGCCTTGTGAACTAGAGCAGGTCGCTGAGCCTCTCAGACCTGAGTCTCGGCTGGAAAATAAGGGGCTTAGACAGATGAGTCTTGTGACACAGGGGTCCTTGTCCCACTGATGCCGATACAGCAGAATGGCCGCTGTGCTCAGGGTCCCATGTTAACACAATGCGGTTCACTCTGTAATAAAACATAAAGTGTTTCTCCCCAAGTTTAAGTAACATGAAGCTTTTCTTTATCCTTTGTTGTTGTTGTTAGATTTGTGTATGTGTGTGGCAGTAGCTACAAAAATGACACTGTGCAGTTTAAATAGAGTGAATGTGGAAATGAAAGAGCGTCTTAGAGGCAGGGCAGGAGTGAAGGATACATTTTCAAACACAGCAAAGGTGACTGATGGGTGAGTGGTTTGCTTGCTGGCGTCTTCCCCTTTCTCTACCACTGGGCTCTCTTTTAAGGAACTCTATTTTGCCCTCTGGAGCTACCCTGCAGGGACAATCAGTCAGGCTTCCCTGCCTACTGAGATGAGAATCCAGCAAGTCCCCAGGCAAGGCTGGTTAACTCTGCTTCCCAGGAAGATGGAGAGGGGACCCAGTGCCAAGCCTAGGGGCCAATGGAAAGGGCCCCCCTCAGGGCCTGGTTGCCCGAAGAGCGTCTCCATTCTTCCCTGCCATCTAGATGCTCCTACCTTCCCGAGCTTTGTCTTCAACTTAGTGTCACCCCATGTCCTTCCACTGAATCCCAACTTTCATTTAAGTCAGTCAGAATCAGTCTGTCGCTTGAAACCAAGAATTCTAAATCTAATGGACATTTGATTTCTCCTCTCCTTTCAATGTTTCCTAAAAGCACAAAGAAAGAAGAAAATAAGGATGTGACAAAGGATGGAAGGGAGATATCAATGTTTTCAAAATGTGTTTTAGCCACAGAGCCTTTTTTCTCTAATTAAATCTAATGTGGGGACTTCCCTGGCTAAGACTCCATGCTCCCAACGCAGGGGGCCTGGGTTCAATCCTTCGCTGGGAACTAGGATACCACACCTAAAACCTGATATAGCCAGATAAATATAAAAAATCTAATGTGGATCACCCAAGACAGATAATAGCAGAGTTCCTTGTTCTCCTCCGATCTGTTCTGTCAGCTTCCCCAGATCCTCTCCCTCAGAATCTAGAAATCTCAGCCACTATTTTCTCTGTTAATACCTGTGAAATTTTAAGGTTCCTTGGAGAGAGGGGAGCAAGGAGAGTGGGGGAACAGGAGCCCTCGTGGAGAACTGCCCGTGCTCCAGGCACAGCGGGGAGCTTCAGACATGCTGTTCTAGTTGATGCGACAAGGCTATAAGGAGGGCTCTGCTGTCATCTCTTTGCAGAGGAGGAAACGCAGCGATCCAGCAACTGGCTGGAAAGCATGCAGATGTAGGTGACAGAGCTGAGATGCGAACCCAGGCCTCTCGTGATGTAACAGAGGGAAGTGGCCTCCCACTCAGCAGTGTTATGGGGTATATAGCATGCCTCTCCCACTCCCCCCATGTCCGCACCACCAGCGGCTCCTGCCCCCAGAGCCTCTGCTCACCCAAATCCTTCTATCAATGGAAGTAGTCGAATAAAATAAAGTACAACTCAACAAAGTGTTGAACACAAGAGCAATGATTCTATGGAAGGAGTACAGTTTAAAGGTTAAGATACAGGGTCTGGATCAGATGGCCAGTTGAGTGAATCCCAACTTTGCTGCTTACTAGCTGTGTGACTTTAGGAAAGTCACGGGACTTCTCTGCGCCTCATTTTCCTCACCTGGAAAATAGGAGATGATACTACTTCCTATCATGATAGGCAGGATAATGGCCTCAAAGATGTCTACATCCTAATTCCCTAATCCCTGAACCTGTGAATATGTTACATCATATAAGGAAGGAGAAGTAAGGCTGCTGATCAGCTGGACTTTACAGAGATTATTCTGGATGACCTGGGTGAGGCCAACGTCATCACAAGGGTCCTTACGTGTGGAAGAGGGAGGCAAGAGAATCAGTGTCACAGGAATGAGATGTGAGAAAGACTTGACCAACACTGCTGGCTTTGAAGATGCAAGGGAACCAGGGCCAAGGAGTGCTGGCAGCTTCCAGAAGCTGGAAAAGGCAAGAGAAGGACTTCTCCTGAGAGCCTCCAGCAAGGAATGTGCTTCTGGGCGCATCTTGATTAGGCCCAGTGCAACTCATCTCAGGCTTCTGACCTATGGAGCTATCAGAAGATGAATGTGTTAAGACAGTAAATTCATGCTAATTTGTTACAGCAGCAAGAAAAAGCTAATACACACCACTGAGAGGGTTGGGAGGGTTATTGGCGATGCTGCTGGATGTGTAGGAACGCAGGGAAGCTGTGTTTCCTCATTGGCTGTTGTGCAGAGCTGGGAGCTGTTGAGAGTGGTGGTGAGCTGTGCCTTGCTTCTTCTTGCACCAGGTCTTAGTTGCAGCCTGCGGGGTCTTTTAGTTGAGGTATGTGTATTCTCAAGTTGTTGCAGGGATCAAACCCAGGCCCCCTCATTGAGAGCACAGAATCTTAGCCACTGAGCCACCAGGGAAGTCCCCAATGTGCCTGTCCACATTCTTCTGATCATCCCTGTCCACTAGTCCATCGCTGCACCTTCATGCCTTAATTAGGTTGGAATGTTTCTTTATACTGACACAGCTGATGATTCCCTTCATTGTGCTGAATTCCAAATTGCCCTTGAAGTAGCTTGTGCAATGTGAGCCTTCTGATTAGCATCTTTCTAAGCTCCAAAATGAAGTAATCAGAGCGGAGGACAGACCTTACTCTGTGCCCTGGAATGGAGGCAAGGGCAGGGGATCTCTCCATTGCAATTTTCTAATAAGACTTGAAGAGCTTTTAAAGAGCTGGCTCATCTCACTCTGCAGGCCTGTGGCCATCCTCCCCACTTCCCCTCCCTTTTGAAACACAAGTTCTCAGACTTACCCTTCCAGGTTCCGAATGCAGCTGCCTTTAGTCCCTCCTTCATCCAGGTCTCTCCTCTTCTGAAACTGTACTTTGTTCTAGAGATTAGGAATGTAATTATCACCCAGCTGTCAGTCACAGCCAGCCTGCCCCCGAAATCTAGATCGGCTTGACTCAGACTCCCCCAATGCATGACCTCTGGAGCCCAAAGCCCCCTTAAAGATTTCTGAGGATTCTCAAGTGGCGCCTGACTCTCCTGTGGCCTTGTCTTCCCAGCAGAAGATTTATAAGAAAGCTAATGAAGTTTAGATTCCAGGGCTGCTCCCTGTGGGAGCCAGTAGCAAAGTGTTCACGTGGTCATATGCTTTGGTAAAATCCGCAAAAGTTTGATATTTTTTATTTTATTTTTCTTTAAGGGCATCTCACCAAACTGTATGAGCTTCAGATTCCATGAAATGTGGATATGCTCTTGCACCTAGCCAAGGTATTCCTGGGTGTGGTAGACCTCTCTACCGTGTGTGTGTGTGTGTGTGTGTGTGTGTGTGTGTGTTCATTGAGAGCACAGAATCTTAGCCACTGAGCCACCAGGGAAGTCCCCAATGTGCCCTGTCCACATTCTTCTGATCATCCCTGTCCACTAGTCCATCGCTGCACCTTCATGCCTTAATTAGGTTGGAATGTTTCTTTATACTGACACAGCTGATGATTCCCTTCATTGTGCTGAATTCCAAATTGCCCTTGAAGTAGCTTGTGCAATGTGAGCCTTCTGATTAGCATCTTTCTAAGCTCCAAAATGAAGTAATCAGAGCGGAGGACAGACCTTACTCTGTGCCCTGGAATGGAGGCAAGGGCAGGGGATCTCTCCATTGCAATTTTCTAATAAGACTTGAAGAGCTTTTAAAGAGCTGGCTCATCTCACTCTGCAGGCCTGTGGCCATCCTCCCCACTTCCCCTCCCTTTTGAAACACAAGTTCTCAGACTTACCCTTCCAGGTTCCGAATGCAGCTGCCTTTAGTCCCTCCTTCATCCAGGTCTCTCCTCTTCTGAAACTGTACTTTGTTCTAGAGATTAGGAATGTAATTATCACCCAGCTGTCAGTCACAGCCAGCCTGCCCCCGAAATCTAGATCGGCTTGACTCAGACTCCCCCAATGCATGACCTCTGGAGCCCAAAGCCCCCTTAAAGATTTCTGAGGATTCTCAAGTGGCGCCTGACTCTCCTGTGGCCTTGTCTTCCCAGCAGAAGATTTATAAGAAAGCTAATGAAGTTTAGATTCCAGGGCTGCTCCCTGTGGGAGCCAGTAGCAAAGTGTTCACGTGGTCATATGCTTTGGTAAAATCCGCAAAAGTTTGATATTTTTTATTTTATTTTTCTTTAAGGGCATCTCACCAAACTGTATGAGCTTCAGATTCCATGAAATGTGGATATGCTCTTGCACCTAGCCAAGGTATTCCTGGGTGTGGTAGACCTCTCTACCGTGTGTGTGTGTGTGTGTGTGTGTGTGTGTGTGTGTGTGAAGAAAGAGGTTACAACTAGCCACACTAGGCATCCGCATTCTTAGATGTTCCCTTGGGCCACCAGCATAGCCAATCTGCTTCTACTACTTTTACCCCAAAGGACCCATCCTCTGCTTAGCTCTGCTCATTTCTTTTTCCTTCTTCTTCTCAGGAGCACAATAAATTTCTTTTACTGTCTCATCTGTAACCACTACTTTTGACTTTTCACCTTGTAACTTCCTTGCTCTGCCCTCAAATGTTGATCATGCTATTTACCCAGGCTGGCTCTCCTAAGAGGATTTAGAAAACCTGCGGTTAAGAGAGTATATTTTTTAACACCACAACATGGTTGTCACAGAAAAGTACTGGGCTTTTCTTTTCTAGGGCTTGGGGTGAGCATACCCAAGGGCTTGGGGGATAGCACCATCATGAGGGGGTAGGGGGGAGGTGCAAGCAGAGGTAATTGGGAAAAGCAGGGCTGGCCAAAAGCTTTGGTTTTTTTTTTTAAGTTAGCTGAGATGCTGGTCCTAGACCTTCCCCCCGCCACCCTTTGGAAAGCCTTGGACTTACAGCCTGCTGAACAACGTTAGGGTAAAGGAACCACTCCTTCCTTTGTGCCTCACTGGACCCTAACAGCTGCTCGTGGTGGCTCTTTTAATATTTTATTGCATGTTTTTGTCTATGGATTTGTCTCCGCCTTCATGATCGTGAATCCTTGGTGCCAGGAAAATATGTTAGTCTTTCTCCTTCTCTCCATTTTGCATAGGACATGGCATATCTCCTGAAATTTTCTTACTTATGAATAGTGATAATATTAGCAGTTATCCCATTGAGTAATCATATAGATTGAATGAGGATATCATCTAACATTCTTAGCATAAAGTTTGTCACAGTGTAAATACTCAAAAGGCATCGCTTGTTAATATTATTAGATGAATGAATGAATGAGGTACTTTGGTTTAAATCATCAGCACAAGCTTTTACATAGGCTTGAAATTTCTTTTGCATCTTTTTTCTTGTATATAGAACTAAAAGAAATGGCATGGTAAAAGAAAAGGAAGATAATAAAATGGAGATCACAACTGTTTAATTATATCTATTCACAGAAATATGCAGGTCAGGAAGCAACAGTTAGAATTGGACATGGAACAACAGACTAGTTCCAAGTAGGAAAAGGAGTACATCAAGGCTGTGTATTGTCACCCTGCTTATTTAACTTCTATGCAGAGTACATCATGAGAAACCCTGGGCTGGAAGAAGCACACGCTGGAATCAAGATTGCCGGGAGAAATATCAATAACCTCACATATGCAGATGACATCACCTTTATGGCAGAAAGTGAAGAGGAACTAAAAAGCTTCTTGATGGAAGTGAAAGAGGAGAGTGAAAAAGTTGGCTTAAAGCTCAACATTCAGAAAACGAAGATCGTGACATTGGGTCCCATCACTTCATGGCAAATAGATGGGGAAACAGTGGAAACAGTGTCAGACATTATTTTTGGGGGCTCCAAAATCACTGTAGATGGTGACTGCAGCCATGAAATTAAAAGATGCTTACTCCTTGGAAGGAAAGTTATGACCAAACTAGATAGCATATTAAAAAGCAGAGACATTACTTTGCCAACAAAGGCCCATCTAGTCAAGGCTGTGGTTTTTCCTGTGGTCATGTATGGATGTAAGAGTTGGACTGTGAAGAAAGCTGAGCGCTGAGAAATTGATGCTTTTGAACTGTGGTGTTGGAGAAGACTCTTGAGAGTCCCTTGGACTGCAAGGAGATCCAACGAGTCCATTCTGAAGGAGATCAGCCCTGGGGGTTCATTGGAAGGACTGATGCTGAAGCTGACACTCCAATACTTTGGCCACCTCATGCAAAGAGTTGACTCATTAGAAAAGACCCTGATGCTGGGAGGGATTTGGGGCAGGAGGAGAAGGGGACGACAGAGGATGAGATGGCTGGATGGCATCACTGACTCGATGGACATGAGTTTGAGCAAACTCCAAGAGATGGTGAAGGACAGGGAAGCCTGGTGGGCTGCAGACAACGGGGTCACAAAAGGTCAGACACGACTGAGCGACTGAACAGCAGCGCAGACTTACAGACATGACTAAATGATGGAAGCCATCCAACCCACCTCTGCAAAGGAATATTTTTCTGCAGCATGAAGAGCATCTTGTGTCTCATTCCACCCTCCAATCAGAGGAGAAAGGGGGATAAAGGGCAAAAAAAAAAAAAAAGTCAGAAGCACCATGAGGCAGCCACAGAGAGAAGGTGAGGAGAGAGGGAACCAAACAGGTACATCTCAGTGAAGTGTGGAGGCCCCCTTGCAGATCTGCACTCCCGTCTTCCCCTCTGTGCATAGGTGGGGTGACTTCAGAGCTCCCTCACACAGCCTTGGTCCCACGAAACAACTAGAAAGAAAGAAAGAGAAGTCGCTCAGTCATGTCTGACTCTTTGTGACCCCGTGGACTGTAGCTTACCAGGCTTCTCTGTCCATGGGATTCTCTAGGCAAGAATACTGGAGTGGGTTACCATTTCCTTCTCCAGGGGATCTTCCTGACCCAGGGATCAAACCTGGGTCTCCTGGGTCAGAGGCAGACACTTTAACCTCTGAGCCACCAGGGACTGACACAAATGGTCGACCAACTTGCTTGAGTGTTGGGAGGGAAAAATCATTTGAAGGGCACTTTTCAGATACAGATCACCTCCAAAAGGCATCCCTGGAGTGAGTGCATGTTATCAGAAAAGCCTCCTACACACCTCAAGAAAATAAAGAGATTTCCAGGCTGACAATTTTAGATAAGAATTGATCTTTGACTTTACAAGCAGTTGCAAATTATGCTCAGATCAAAAGGCCAGCTGATTGCCTGTGAAAACCTAGATTTTAGTTGGAGAAAAAGGAATTTTTAAAAGTCTTGATTTAAAAAAAACTCACACTAAGAAGGCAACGTGTTTAGTCCTAGTTTACAATGAATTCCTTTTGGTCCCAAAGCATCCTCATTATCTAGAATGTATGAGGACTTTTAACGCCCATCTCAGTTCAGTTCAGTCGCTCAGTTGTGTCTGACTCTTTACAACCCCATGAATCGCAGCACGCCAGGTCTCCCTGTCCATCACCATCTCCCGGAGTTTACTCAAACTCACATCCATTGAGTCAGTGATGCCATCCAGCCATCTCATCCTCTGTCGTCCCCTTCTCCTCCTGCCCCAAATCCCTCCCAGCATCAGGGTCTTTTCTAATGAGTCAGCTCTTTGCATGAGGTGGCCAAAGTATTGGAGTGTCAGCTTCAGCATCAGTCCTTCCAATGAACCCCCAGGGCTGATCTCCTTCAGAATGGACTCGTTGGATCTCCTTGCAGTCCAAGGGACTCTCAAGAGTCTTCTCCAACACCACAGTTCAAAAGCATCAATTCCTCAGCGCTCAGCTTTCTTCACAGTCCAACTCTTACATCCATACACGGTCACTGGAAAAACCATAGCCTTGACTAGATGGGCCTTTGTTGGCAAAGTAAAGTCTCTGCTTTTTAATATGCTATCTAGTTTGGTCATAACTTTCCTTCCAAGGAGTAAATGTCTTTTAATTTCATGGCAACTACACCATTCCAATTATCAAAATGTGTGTGCCCTGAAAAGGGTTACATAGGGGTAGTCAATCTGCTAGTATAGACTCTGCCTGGAAAATGACTTACGGTTCCATTGTTTCAAAATTATATTGGCTGCTTTGGAAAAGTGCCGCATCACATAACTTAACACTAGAGCTAGAAATGCCTTCCTGGGTGTTAGGTCTGGGCTTCCCCGGTAGCTCAGCTGGTAGAGAATCTGCCTAGGTTCAATTCCTGGGTTGGTATGATCCCCTGGAGAAGGGATAGGCTACCTACTTCAGTATTCTTGGCCTTCCCTGGTGGCTCAGATGGTAAAGAATCTGCCTGCAATGTGGGAGACCTGGGGTCTTAGGTCTCTGCCTTATTCCTCTGCCTCCTGGAAGCTCTCTGACATCTAAAGCTAGTGACTGTTTAAGGCTGTTCTGGAAGGCCCCCAGGAGTCAGGATTTCACAGTCTCTGGTTTTTAGTACCCAATCACTATTCCAACCATGATGTTCTTTCCAGAGAGCTTGACTTTCTCCAGCTGCACCTTAAGCACAGGTCCAGGGAAGGCAGCAATGAACAATCAACGTGGTGCTTCCCCCAGGGTTGAGGCATCTCTGGTGTGCTTGTGATTCTCTGCCTCTCACTTCTTCTGTTCTCCCCCTGCCCTGTGTACCCCAAGATTTGTCCTGAGGACAGCAGTGCTGGGGGGTCCCTTGCCTTCTGGGTTCTGGATGGAGTGGCCGATGTTAGGCGCTGGCAGAGACCTGCACTGGGGAGGGGAGACAGGAGAGGTCCTCCCTATAGGCACTGCTCCGGCCCTGGCCATGGCCCGTCTTCAGCCCCTTCTTCACCTGTCCCTTCGTCAGCTCCTCTCCCCTCTTTACAGGTCCAGTGGTAGCAACAGCCCCCACACGAGCACATTGTAAATGGTTTCTAGATAAAGTCAACTTTATCATCATCCAGCCCCTTCCTTTTCCTCTAACAGCTACATCCAAGATAGTAGGAAATCCCATCAGCTTGTCTTTGAAGATGCACCCGGGATCCAGCCTCTAGACCTAGGATCCAGCCTCTAGACCCAAGATCCAGCCTCTAGACTGCCAGCAGACTCTAGACCCAGGATCCAGCCTCTAGACTGCCAGCCTCTAGATCTGCGATCCAGCCTCTAGACCCAGGATCCAGCCTCTAGACCGCCAGCCTCTAGACCCAGGATCCAGCCTCTAGACCGCCAGCAGCCTCTCAATCAGTTTCTCTGCATCCACGTTTACCCCTGCCCCCAGTCTGTTCGCCACTCAGCAGCCAGAGTGACTCTTTAACACAGACGCAGGATCCCTCCCCAGGGTCTTTGCTCTTCCTGATGCCCCTGCTTGGCCCCTCCACTCTTCCAGATTTCTTCTTTACTTTCTCCATAGCAGCTCCCTCCCACCCTATGCGTCACTCTCTGCCTGTTGCTGCTTCAGTTCACTGGAATGTCAGTCAGGACTGTGTTCCCAAGCAGTGCCTGGCACACAGTGGATACTCAGCAAACATGAAAGAATGAATGGATTCATCTTCTTCCCGGTGCTTTGGCATAGTTCTTTTTGTCCAGAATCAGGACCTGGTGGGTGCATCTGGATCACCACCTGTGTGGTGGAAGTGTGAGGGCAGGGCTCACGTGAGCTCCTAATGAAAGTGGGGGCCAGTGGTAGTGAAGGCCCAAAGGACAGTTCAAATTTTAAACATTTTTTATTTTTTGGCAATGCCATAACAGCAGGGGGGGATCTCAGTTTCCACAACAGGAATTCAAACCCTGTCCCCTGCATTGGGAGCTTGGACTATTAACCACCGGACTGCCAGTGAAGTCCCTCTATTTTTAAATGGGTGTGGAAAAATTAGACTTTGAATTTCAGAGTCTTAAAAACGAAAGAAACTAGGGCTGAAATATACTTAATGTTACCATTATTACACAATCGTTATTTTGCAAGCCTCCTTCTAGAAATGTGGTATCCTTATAATTTCCTACTTCCTATAACAGTACAAGAGCTTTGATGCAACAGCTGCTTTCTGCCTGCCCCCAGCACACACATGGATGGTGAGGACGCAGTGCAAAGTGGGAAACAGTGGGAGGAGGAGGGCAGGAGAGGGGCGCCCCGGGGGCCTCAGGCTTTCACAGTCAGACAGGGGGGCCAGGAGGCTGGGAGGAAGCCGCTGGCCAGCATGGAGTTTTGCGGAAGAGGGAAGGGGGTGGGCTGGGCCTTGCAGATGGGAGTGATGTGTGCCCCATGGGAGGGTATACTTTTGTCCTAAGTCAAAGCAAGAAGTGGGACACGAGTAGGGTGAAGACCACCTGCCCTAGAACTGGGAGGGAGGGGGTCGGGGGAGGTGAGGAGACAGGCTGAGACAGGTTAAGGAAGGCTTCCCTACTGGGCAGGAGTCTGCTTTCAGCCTTGGCGTCCTGAGCCTCACCCCTCTTCACCCAGCGTGTGGATGGGGCCCTGGCTGAGGGCTGGTGCTGGTCTAGTTGCTGTGGATACAGCAGTGAGCAGGCACCTCCCTCCCCACCCTCACCTCTCCTTGGAGCCCTTGGCGAGCTTTCAGTGTGGACTGGTGAGCCCGGGCACCTAGGCTCTGAGATGACTAAAGAAGACAGAGCCCGCCTACCACCTCTCTGGTTCCCTGACTTAGTAACCCTTTGCTTGAACAAAATGACACTGAATGAGCCTGAAGGATTTAAATTATTAGCTCGCTTTCAGGCCAAAGGGAGCTTCGGGCGTCACACAGGTAGACGCAGTCACCCAGGACCAAGCGAGCCATTTGTGATTCTACAGCTCTGGGTTTGAATCCAGACTCTGCCACCCAGTAGCGGCATGGCCCCGATGTGGCTGAGCCACGGTCTTGGCTTCTCCTGGGCTCATTTCCGCGTCCGTGCAAGAGAAATCCTAGCTCTGCCTCGTGCCGTGCGCATTCTGTGAGAGAGAGCACAGGAAAGTCTCTGCACGGTGCCTGCCCTGCCGTGCCTGGGGCTATGGACAGGCCTCTAGCAGGAGATGCTGACCTCTCTCTGATGAGAAGGACAAAGTCCAGTCACCAGCCCGGAGGGGGCCGGGCTCAGTTTCCAGCAGACACACATTAATGCCGCTGGCCTAGTTCTCTGCGGCAGAGGCATCTCTAGACCTCTTGGTCTGCTGCTTTGATTGTGCAAAGTGTTCCCGCAACTCCCATTTCCTCTCAGCCGCTCAGGGGGACAGATGAAGGAGGCAGCCCAGACCAGCCCAGGTGTCACTGGGCTGTGAGCTCTGAGGACACGTGGCCCTGGCCAAGGCTGGTAGTGTGGCGTCAGCTTCCCGGAGCATCCTTGTCACTCAGAGCGCGGGCTTCCAAGAGCCCAGCCTGCTGGAGACCGTGACCAGGAGTCTCAGCCTCCTCTGGTCCTCCTGGGCTGGAGTTGGGCCCTAATTCTTTCCTGGGCTTTCCTCCCCCATAATATCTTCCAGAGGAGAGGGCAGGCAGCACAGAGGCTCCTCTCTCTGGGTCTCCTGCTGTCCGGACACCATGGCAACAAATGCGCCTTCTGCAAACAGGGCTCTTTCACTGCCTGATTCTGAGCAGCACTGCTGCCCTCGCCCTGGGCAGGTGGACCCCACGAGGCACCACAGCTGTTTAAGCAAACCCTCCCTTTCAGGTGCCGAAAACTGGGCTGCCGGTCACTTTTAGGGTCACCCTGCCTGCAGGACGCCCCCTGGAGGTCTTTCCACAAATTCCCTAGTTGTACGTGTGTGTTAAGTGGCTTCAGATGTATCTGACTCTTTGCAACCCTATGGACTCCTCTCTTCATGGAATTCTCCACCTAGGAAGCCCAGTGATCCTAGGCAGGTTTTTTGTTTTTTTTTTTTAACAACTCTGCACCTCAATTTTCTCATCTGTAGAGTAGAAGACATAAAAGTAGCTTTCTTTCTAGTACTGGAGAGGATTAAATGATGTATTATCAGTAAGTATTATCAGTAGAGGGACTTCCCGGTGGCGCCAGTGGTAAAGAATCCACCTGCCAATGCATGAGACACAGGAGACTTGGGTTCAATCCCTGGATGGGGAAGCTCCCCTGGAGAAGGAAGAAATGGCTACCTACTGCAGTATTCTTGCCTGGAAGATTCCATGGACAGAGGAGCCTGGTGGGCTACAGTCTGAGGTCACAAAAGAGTCGGACACAATTGAGTACACACCCATAGATATTCTCACTAGTGTGTGGAAAATTGGTCCCAGTACATAGCTAATGCTTCATAGTTATTGACTGCAGGGTTTAATAATTTTGGTGTGCTAAAGTAAAATCAACCCTGAATATTCATTGGAAGGACTGATGCTGAAGCTCCAATACTTTTGGCTATCTGACATGAAGAAGTGACTCATTGGAAAAGACCCTGATGCTGGGGAAGATTGAAGGCAGGAGGAGAAGGGGATGACAGAGGATGAAATGGTTGGATGGCATCACCGACTCAATGGACATGGGTTTGAGCAAACTCTGGAAGTTGGTGATAGACAAGGAAGCCTGGGGTGCTGCAGTCCATGGGGTTGCAAAGAATGACACAACTGAATGACTCAACAACAAAAAAGTTTAAAAAAAAAGGAAAAAACAGAATATTTTGTGTAAGCTATTACTCTGTGTATGCCCAGCAAAACAGCTGGAAGCAGATACTCAAGAATGCCAATCACGGTTATCTGTGGCTGGTGGGCTTGTGGATGACTTCTGGTTTCTTTCAGACATTTTTCTATAATTTCCAACTTTTCCAGAATGAACTTATATAAAATGACTTTTGAAATTATATATTCTCTTAGATAGCCACAAGGGAAGCCCAAGAATACTGGAGTGGGTAGCCTATCCCTTCTCCAGCAGATCTTCCTGACCCAGGAATCAAATCTGCCTGCAGGCGGATTCTTTACCAACTGAACTATCAGGGAAGCCCGGATATTCCAAAAACTTGTTTGAAAACCACCTGAGATCTCTAGTGACTTCTCTAGAGTCACTCCTGTAGAAAACCACCTCTTCCCAAATATGATTTTGGAATCTAAGGAGACACCCCTGCTGTTTCCAATTGCCTGGGAATAGAAGGAAACCTGCCAAGACATTTCAGCTGGAGTTGTGGAGGCTACGTTTCCACAGTGTCTTGCTTGTACACCCAACTAGGAAATGAGACATCTTGCGTTTTGAGTGAGTCTCTCCCATTAATCACGGGGCTACTCCCAGCCTATCTCGTGGAGTGACTGGTGTAATTACAGCCTCCGTCTGCAAGGATGATGCCTGCAGTCAAGAGCAGTGTGTGTGAAGCCGGCCAGAGTCTTCCTGGACCTTATGGTAATATGATTGCTTCCCTGAGCCTTGGAAGCCAAAAGCGAGAAGGTCTGGGTGGTCCCCAGATTTCAGAAGAAGACAGAAGTCTCCTGAGACAGCTAATTGACAAAGTCTCCTTTGACAGCTCCTAAGAGGATCTTCCCAGACTCTCCCATATGTGAGTAAATGTGGGGTTGGCTAGAATATCAGAGAGGGATTTCCGCAGTCCAGGAATTTCCTTAAGGACAGATTACTCAAGTCTGACAAGTGATTTACCAGCCAGGCTCTGTGTCTCTTTCACAATTGAAAGCAGTCTGTTTCCATCAAAAGGTTATGATGTACACAGAAGTACATTCACACACTTCACTCCAACATGTGCAAATTCTAGAGCCTGAAGGAATGGGTGGAAAGACAACCGTCAAAACATGTCCATTCCCAGGCACTGGGTCTCTGCCCTGGCTGTTCCCTGACCTCTTTGGTAACTGTGGGCTCCCTGTGGGCCTTTGGGCAGCACTAGGAACTGATCTGGCCTGAGAGTGGTAGGAAACTGCACCTCCTCCCTCGTGGTGTCCACAGTGTTAAGGAAACATGACTTCAGCACAGCTCAGAGAGAACGTTTACAGTAGTTTATACAAGGTATAGGATTCCCAGGTGGCTCCGTGGGAAAGAAGGAGCCTGCCAGTGCAGGAGATGCAGGTCAGGAAGGTCTCCAGGAGGAGAAGATGGCAACCCACTCCAGTATTCTTGCCTGGGAAATCCCAAGGACCAGGGAGACTGGCGGGTTACAGTCCATGGGATTGCAAAGAGTTGGATACAACATAGCAGTTGAGCTCGCATGCAGGCAGTTCAAATTATGCCCCTGCCTGTAAATAATCACACGAAACCAAAACACCGAAACCTTCTCCATCCGGCCCTCTCCCATCAGCGTAACTAATCCTCATCCCCCAGTAAAAAGGGTGGTTGTGAAGACAGAGAGAATGAGCAACTGCACGGTTCTCACTGAGGGTTTTCTCAGCCCTCCGATTTACCTGTGGTTTCCGAGATTGTGAGACATACAACAGGCAACAGGTAGCCCTCTAACAGTCCCCAGTGGATCCTGCTGCCAGCAACGACCCTTAAATCCTTCCTCGTCCTTCCCTCCCCCAGCACCCGACCTCAAAATAGGAAAAGCATCACAGAAAACTGCCTGAACTATGTGAGGCAAACAGGAGAGAGATGGAGGCTTGGAAGGAAATCTACCTATCACATTCCGATTCCAAAGAAGAAAAAGCCTGAAAAAAGAGAGAGGATGAAGGAACTCTACTGAAGATGCCCCTAGCCCCGGGACAAAGAAAAACAGGATAGTCAACGAAGGGATTGGCCATCTTAAACGCTCACCACAGAGCAGTGGCTACTGCCTCTAGGAGGTGGCAGTGCATTGGCAGTGACCCTGGGCCGTGGCTGGCAGGCGCCTGGCAGTCAGGAGGGGAACACAGCGGGAGGGTGGGACTGTTTCTCAGTGCCTCCCACCAGTGACAACCTTCAGGGTTGCTGCTTCGCTTATGCCTCATGCGTCCTGCAGAACTTCAACTGTGGCAACTCAGACCCACACCAGGAAGGCGATTTTGGAAAACAGAGCTCCTAGAGTAAACAAGTTGACAATAGAACAATCCAGCAGAGGTTGCCAACCCAAATGGGACTTAGCCCACTGAGGATGTCAGCTCTCTGACAGGAATGCAGGCTGTTGGAAAACAGAAAAGTGTGTCTCTGATCTGGAGATCAGAGAAAGAACCAGAGGCCAAGGCAGGCTTGAAGCCCTCCACCTCTGCAGCTGCGTTTCTAGTGTAGCTCACCCTGATTTTCATACGGGAATCGTCTCTTTTTAAGTCCGGGATGTGCTCGGTCGCTCGGATTATAAACTCAAAGTCCGTAGGGCCAGGCTTGCAGTAAGTCATCCACAGCGGCTGTTGCTGTTTAGTTGCTGAGTCTTGTCCGACTCTTTGTGACCTCATGGGCTATAGCCCACCAGGCTCCTCTGTCCATAGGATTTCCCAGGCAAGAATCCTGGAGCTGGTTGCATTTCCTTCTCCAGGAGATTTTCCCAACCCAGGCACTGACCCTCATCTCCTGCATTGGAGGTGGATTCTCTATCACTGAGCCACCAGGGAAGCCCCATCTACATTGGTAGTCATTATTAAACTATCAAACTTACTAGGTTTATTTTGTGTCCTACTATTGGAGAGGGCTGGATGAAGCACAGACGTATGGACAAACTGTTTATAAGGGTCCTCTGGCATGATTAGGACTTTATGTAAAGATCAGAAACTCCAAAGAACTTGAGCCAAAGTATACATTTCCTGATGTATGGATTTTCTTACCCAGAGCAATGACCTATCACAGTATCAAGAAGCTAAGGCGTTTACTTTTGGAACAGATTTCTCCATGTTCTGTTGGTGACTATTTAACTGTAGTTGACATAAGAAGAGAAAAAGCAGGTGTCAGCTAATGTGTGGGCGTTTTCTTACACAAGTATTGTTAAACATTTACGTTCCTGAAAAAGGGAAGTGAAAGTCATATTAGCCATGTTTAGGGTGCAGAGGACAAATGTTTGTTTATTTTAAAAGGTGCAATGGATTAAAATAACTTATCACTGGTCAGCATGACTTGGATAGAGCCACGTTCTGAATTGTACTGTAATGAAATCTGTATCTCTAAATGAGATAAAGCAGTTGAGACAGAAACCTGACTTCTATGCCTCAGGCTGGGTCATAGGAAACAGCTATTAAAAATATGGCATTTTACATAAAAAAGAATGAAATAATGCCATTTGCAACAACATGGATGAACCTAGAGATTATCATCTAAGTGAAAGCGGAAAGAGAAAGGCAAATACCATATGATATCACTTATATGTGGAATCCAAAATATGGCACAGATGGAACTTATCTACGAAAAAGACTCACAGACATTGAGAAGAGACTTGTGGTTGCCAAGGAAAGTGGGGGTAGTGGGGAGATGGATTAGGAGGTTGGACTTAGCTGATGCAAACTATTATATAAATAGAATGGATCAACAACAGGACAGAACTTTATTCAATATTCCTGTGATAAAACATAATGAAAATAATATGAAAAAGAATGTATATATATGCATACCTGAAGCACTTTGTTGTGCAGCAGAAATGAACACAACATTGTAAATCAACTATACTTGAACAAATAAATTTTTTAAAAATCTGGCATTGTACCATTCAATAATAAAAAGACAAACAACACAATACAAAAATAGGCAAAAGGTCTGAACAAACATTTCGCCAATAAAGACACAAAAATGGCCAATAAGCACATGAAAAGACACTCAGCATTTTCAATCATTAGGGAAATGCAAAGGAAAAGCGCAGCAATGCATGACAATGCAACTACCAGAATGACTAAAACACAGCAAATGACGACAAAAACTGACAATCCTAAGTGCTGGCAAGGATGCGGAACAACTGGAACTCTCACACATTGCTGATAGGAACGCAAAGTGGTGCAGCCACTATGGGAAACAGCAGGGCCGTTTCTTTTCAAGTTAAACTTAGTACATGATTCTGCCATCCCACTCCTAGATATTTACCTATGAGAAATGAAAACACGTGCCACACAAAGGTGTGTGTGTGAGAGTTCATAGGAGCTTCATGTATCGTAATCATGCTAAAGTGGAAGCAACCAGTGGTGGTGGTGGTGGTGGTTGTTTAGTCACTAAGTCATGTCCAACTCTTTGTGATCCCATCGGCTATAGCCCGTCAGGCTCCTCTGTCCATGGGATTTCCCAGGCCAGCATACTGGAGTGGGTTGCCATTTCCTTCTCCAGGGGATTTTCATAAACCGGGGATCAAACCTAGGTCTCCAGTGTTGGTAGGTGGATTCTTTACCACTGAGCCACCAGAAGCCCCTAGTCAACGACAGATGGATAAACAAATTGTAGAATATGCCCACAGTGGCATACTACTCAGCAATAAAAAGGAACAAAATAGCATTGCATGTAACACAGACGAATCTCAAAAAACCTTATGCTTGGAAAAACTCAAATGAACTTCTTGGTCAACCCAATATTATATGAGAACACTTATGGGAAATTTTAGAGAAGAGTACACTATAATGGCAGAGAGCAGATAAGTGGTTGCACATGGCTGGTGAAAGGGAGCAACTGCACAGGGGCAGGAGGGATTTCTCAGGGTGAGGGAATGGTTCTGGTCTGTGTTGTGATGATAGCTACTAGTCTGTATACAGTTACTCAAAGTCTTCAAAGTGTACACTTCAAATGGGTGAACTTTACTATATGCAAAGGAGATATTGATGCAACTGTAAGCACTGAGTTCTGATGTGACAGCCTCGAGGAGAGGCAGTAGTTGAAGATTAGGAGTGGAGTGGTAAGTGCAGGGCACAGCTCGTCTGTGCAATGCCCGAACACAAGAATTGATCCTCTAAGATCAAGCCCATCGCTTGTAACTGGGAACATAGTGCAGCCAAGTTCTGTTCCAAGAGGGGCTGTTAGCAGCAATATCTGGGGGGTGGTTAATTTTTCATTATATAAATTTAGTGCTTTTAAAATTGTAATATTGCCTTTTATTATAGCCACAAAAGGAAGTAAGGATAGGCTTCCCTGGAGGCCGAGTAGAAATAATTTGCCTGCCAATGCAGGAGACACAGGTTCTGTCCCTGATCTGGGCATATTCCACATGCCTCGGAGGGACTAAGCCCATGCACCTCAACTGCAGTCTGTGCCCCACAGCCCAGGAATCACAGCTAATGAAGTCTGTGCCCCGAGGGCTGTGCAAGAGAAGCCACCACAATGAGAAGCCCGTGCACCGCCACCAGAGAGTGGCCCCCACTCACCAGAACTGGAGAAGAGCCACGCAGCAACGAAGACCCAGCACAGCCAAAATTAAACAAATACATTTATCTTCTTAAAAAAGAAAGTGAGGCTAGGTATCACTATGTATCACACAAGCAGATCAGGAGCAGCGAGGACTACATTCGAGGAGGAAGTATACGTGAAGCAGAGTCCACAGAGGACATTCGTAATGGCAGCTGTTCTTATTTGCCTGTGGTTGATGTGGTGAGCATGGCAGGGTGAGGCCAGGCTTCTCGCAGAAGAGAAGCCGCTGAGAGCTGGGAACAGGATTAGAGCAGTGAATCTTTGAGCCGCAGTGACTTCTCTTTAGAACTGATACTTTACGACGCCCTTTTGGCTAACCCTAGCCCTAACCCTTCCACCAACAGCTTCTCAGCTTCTGATCTGGTTTCCTGCTCCTGGAGCCCAGAGCTGGGTGATGGTCCACCCAGCCCTTAACCTCATTCAGATCGCTTCTATCTCACTCTCCCTCTCGCTCTCCATCTGGTTCCCAAAGAGGAACTGCTGCACTTCAAAGTTAATCCAGGACAAGAAGAGCCAAATGTGTCTCAGGATGCTGAGAGATCCCAGGAGAACCGAGGGGAGCAGGGTGAGTCCTCAGCTTTCCTCCACAGCCCGGGCACAGGGGCTCCATGTCACTAGGGCTGGGGCCCAGTGTCCAAAGGGGCCTGAAATCAGCCATGTGTGGGTGTCTTGCTCTTCCTTTTGAGCCCCTGTGTCTACCACCGCCTTCTATAGAAACAGAGTCAGCAATCATTCCAGGACCTTCTATATGCCAGATACTGTTCCGGGAGCTGAGGACTCTGAGACCAAAATGGACAGTACCCACCCTCCATTCACTCACAGTCTGGTTGGAAGAGACAAGCAGTTGCTTGTGATCACAACATAGAAACCAGAGCGAAGGTTTAGAGAAGCCGTGCTGGGAACATAGAGGGAGAAAGCTGTCTCTGCATGCTAGTTTTTTAAAACGGAAAATTACTTTCTATTTATTTACCATTAAGATCAAATGTGTCTCAGATGCTGAGAGATCCCAGGAGAACCGAGGGGAGCAGGGTGAGTCCTCAGCTTTCCTCCACAGCCCGGGCACAGGGGCTCCATGTCACTAGGGCTGGGGCCCAGTGTCCAAAGGGGCCTGAAATCAGCCATGTGTGGGTGTCTTGCTCTTCCTTTTGAGCCCCTGTGTCTACCACCGCCTTCTATAGAAACAGAGTCAGCAATCATTCCAGGACCTTCTATATGCCAGATACTGTTCCGGGAGCTGAGGACTCTGAGACCAAAATGGACAGTACCCACCCTCCATTCACTCACAGTCTGGTTGGAAGAGACAAGCAGTTGCTTGTGATCACAACATAGAAACCAGAGCGAAGGTTTAGAGAAGCCGTGCTGGGAACATAGAGGGAGAAAGCTGTCTCTGCATGCTAGTTTTTTAAAACGGAAAATTACTTTCTATTTATTTACCATTAAGAATTTTTTAAACATCTCAGTGTGACGGGGCTCCAAATTATTGGGCTGCCCAGCATGCTCTCACGCCTCGGGTCAGCCTGGACTAGGCCTTCTTTGGAGGCACGCATCTCCTTCTGCACCCACTCCAGCCCCCGCCCCCACCTTCTGCAGCTTTCATTGGTACAGCCCTCTGAACCAGGCTTTCTGAACACAGTTCTGGGGCTGGTGGTGGTTTAGTCACTAAGTCATGTCCAACTCTTTACGATTCCATGGACTGTAGCCTGCCAGGCTCTTCTGTCCATGGGATTTTCTAGGAAAGAATACTTGAGTGGGTAGTCATTTCCTTCTCCAGGGGATCTTCCTGACCCAGGGATCGAACCTGGGTATCCTGCATTGCAGGCAGATTTTTTATTGACTAAGCCACCAGGGGCTGCAGCTTTTGCAGATCAGGCCCTTGTAGATTGGGGATCATGTTCTGTAGCTTGACAGAGGGAAGATCAACCAAGAGGTAAATTTGGGCAGGTCTGGACTCATGAAGGTGTTTGCTATGACCAGTGCATTTTCTTGGCAAAACTCTCTTAATCTTTGCCCTGCTTCATTCTGCCTTCCAAGGCCAAATTTGCCTGTTACTCCAGGTGTTTCTTAACTTCCTACTTTTGCATTCCAGTCCCCTATAATGAAAAGGACATCTTTTTTGGGTGTTAGTTCTAAAAGGTCTTGTAGGTCTTCATAAAACCATTCAACTTCAGCTTCTTCAGCGTTACTGGCTGGGGCATAAACTTGGATAACTGTGATATTGAATGGTTTGCCTTGGAGATGAACAGAGATCATTCTGTCATTTTTGAGATTGCATCCAATTCAGATTCTTTTGTTGACCATGATGGCTACTCCATTTCTTCTGAGGGATTCCTGCCCGCAGTAGTAGATATAATGGTCACCTGAGTTAAATTCACCCATTCCAGTCCATTTTAGTTCGCTGATTCCTAGAATGTAGACGTTCACTCTTGCCATCTCTTGTTTGACCACTTCCAATTTGCCTTGATTCATGGACCTGACATTCCAGGTTCCTATGCAATATTGCAGAGACATTACTTTGCTGACTAAGGGCCATCTAGTCAAGGCTATGGTTTTTCCTGTGGTCATGTATGGATGTAAGAGTTGGACTGTGAAAAAGGCTGAGCACCAAAGAATTGATGCTTTTGAACTGTGGTGTTGGAGAAGACTTGAGAGTTCCTTGGACTGCAAGGAGATCCAACCAATCCATTCTGAAGGAGATCAGCCCTGGGATTTCCTTGGAGGGAATGATGCTAAAGCTTAACCTCTAGTACTTTGGCCACCTCATGCAAAGAGTTGACTCATTAGAAAAGACTCTGATGCTGGGAGGGATTGGGGGCAGGAGGAGAAGGTGTTGACAGAAGATGAGATGGCTGGATGGCATCACTGACTCGATGGACATGAGTCTGAGTGAACTCCGGGAGTTGGTGATGGACAGGGAGGCCTGGCATGCTGCGATTCATGAGGTCGAAAAGAGTCGGACATGACTGAACGAGTGAACTGAACTGAACTTGTGAGGAGCAGATGGAGAGAAGGGAGTGAAGTGGGAAGCAGGGCAGGACGGGGGAGGGCCGAGGCTGGAAGAAGCTCTGAGCTTCATCCAGGTGGCTTATGATGGCGGTCTCTGTGGTCACAGCAGGGGACATGTCCTGGGGCTTACTGGGATCACTAGTATATTCCCAACCTCTGCTGAGTGCCTCCTGTGTACCAGGCTCTGTGTCAAGGGTTTTCCCTGCACCAAGCTCCTACCTTCTCAGGAGGCCCTAGAATCCAGTGTGAATCCAAGGAAAGTGGTTGTGAGTGAAACCTGAGGTTGCCTTTCAATTTCCAATATGATAAGAGCAACATGTAGGACATAGGATTTTGATTCTTAATATAAATGATTGTGCAAGCAAGAAGTTGTGAATAGGGCTTTCCATATCTAGTGGTGGTCCAATGGTTAAGACGCCATCTGTAAATGCAGAGGACACGGGTTCCATCTCTGGTCCTGGAAGATCTAACATGCTGCAGGGCAAGTACGCCCATGTGCCACAACTAGTGAGCGCTTGTGCCTAGAGCCTGTGCTCTGAGACAAGACAAGCCACTGCAATGGCAAGCCTGTGTACCCCAATGAAGGGTAACTCCGAACAGCCACAACTACAGAGAGCCCTCGGGCAGCAATGAGTCAAAAATAAAGGAAGTCACAGCCAAAAATAATCATATATAATCAAATAATAAAAAATAAAATTTTTAAAGAAATTATGGATAAAATTGTTTTTTTAAAAAAGACCCACACTGGGCTAATGAGCATATGGAAGTATGCTCAGCTTCCTTAAGTAATCCACTATGAAAACTAAAGTTAGTTTTCTGTCTTCATTTATCAAAACATTTTTAAAGAAAACTCTGGTTTGGTGAAGTTTTGATAAAGTGGGCAGGCGAGTGATGGCTGGTGGAGCATACACTGACCAACTGTGCCACCTTGTCTGTGTGTATCAGAGATCTCACACATGGTTCTGGTGGTGCTCAGCTGTGTTCCACTCCTTCTGACCCTATGGACTGTAGCCCGCCAGGCTCCTCTGTCCATGGAACTTTCCAAGCAAGAGTACTGGAGTGGGTTGCCAACTGTGACTCCACTTTTACATAGTGCTAGCCTAGTTAAGTCCATTTTAGAAAAAGACAGATAAGGATCTGTATGCAAGGATGCTTGTAATATATATAAACACATAAGAGACAAGAATTGGAAATTATCTTACTGCCCAGCAATAGGAAAACTGATCAGATAATGGATGGATCTCACATACATTCACACACACACACTTTTCCCACACAGAGAATCTGTGAGCTTCATTTTGTTCTTAAAAAGAATATTTATATATTTTCTGCGTTGTCTCTCTTTCTACCCATGCAGAGAACAAAAGGCTGGCAAGAAATGACTAAAATATATTTATCTTGGGACAGGAGCACTATGGGCTGTCTGCTTCTTTCTGCCTTTAAAATTTTCCATAATGACTTTGAATTGGTTTCATTATCTGAAAAAAGTATTTTAAAAAATCTGTGACATATTCTTGCCAAAAACAAATCGAATGAGCCCTAACTCCCACTTTGAATGAAAGAGAAACAAATTAAATGAAACCACGAACAAACAATCTAACAATATCCAGAAGGTGGAACCTTCTATAAAGAAACTGATTGTCCTCTCGGAGAGTTGATATGATAAGGGACAAAAAATTGGGGGACCAATCTAAATGAACGAAAGCTAAACATGTGTAGCCACTGAATGCCGTGCCCAAATTTTTACTGGGTCCTGACTTAGAGTCAGGTCGAAAACATATTGTGGAGACAGCTGGGGAAAAGGGAAATATGAACCTGTGAAAAGGGAAATATGAACCTGTGTTTTGATTCTCAGTTGGTCAAACTGCAGATGTGCTGCCCAGTTGGCAAATACTTGATTTGCAAGAGCTCCACCCTGAGAATCACACCCATAATAGACACATTCAGAGAGCGCATCACAGTATGTTCTTAAATTGAAGAGAATCCTGCACAACTTCAAAATAGCGTATTTCTCTTCATTTTACATAAAATGCCTCTTAGAAAGCTATCTAAAGTCGGTTTCGATAACCAAACCTTCAGTAAGTACGTCTTATTAAATATCAACATTTTGGTCTATGGTACAGCAATTCCCCCATGACTCCCAATCCAGTGGGGACGTGAAAGATGCTGCAGGAAGGAGACCACCGAGCTCTGTCCACCTACTTCGCATGGGGTATCTGATATCCCCCAGGCCAACCTTGAGCCCAGGGGAGGTGCGGATACATCAACTTCTTTTTTTATATATAAATTTATTTATTTTAATTGGAGGTTAATTACTTTACAATATTGTATTGGTTTTGCCATACATCAACATGCTAATTAACAAAAGGAAGGAAACTCTTGGGGCTTCCCAGGTTGGCTCAATGGAAAAGAATCTGCCTGCCGATGCAGGAGACACAAGTTCCGTCCCTGGGTTGGAAGGATCCCCTGGAGGAGGAAATGGCAACCCACTCTAGTATTCTTGCCTGGATAATCTTGTGGACAGAGAAGCCTGGCGGAATACAGTCCACAGGGTCCAAAGGGTCAGACACGACTTAGCCACTAAACAATAACAACAAGAAACTTCACAAGTGGCCAACTGTACCTCACTGGATTCTGTTACTTGGTTCAAAAGCTTCTGTTTGTGGGTGGAGGGACAAAAACACCTAACTGCTAATAGTGGTCCCTGAAGCTTATACAGCAGCCAACGATTTGTAAAATTTTTTACAGAGATAATCACATTTAAAAGACCCCAAAGTGGCCAAGCGGGCAACTGTTCCTTTCAGTCCTGGAGTGCGTCCTGGCTGACGAGAGCTTCCGCTAGTCTCTATGTCTCTCTTTGGTGCGGGGGTGGGAGTGAGTGGGGAACCCACAAGTCTGTGTGGTGGGTAAAGTAGGGGATTGTTATCTCCATTCTATAGACTTTTTATAATATAAATATAAAAATATACAATGTAAAATATACATTTCTATAAAAGAATATGTTTGCTACTAATATATATAAAATATAGAAAACTGTCACTCAGAGAGGTGCCAACTGCCAGGCAAAATGCCACCTGGCTAGCCTTCAGGGCCAGCAAAGTTCAGTTTATTGCTCTGCAGAAAATGGGGAGAGTGGAGTTTACCAAATTTATATGATCTGGGGGGGCCTGGTTTAAGGTGGACCTTCAACTGCAGGGAGCTGACTGGAACTGGACTAACTTCCT
The DNA here is from genome assembly GCA_006408675.1 of Madoqua kirkii. NCBI lineage: Eukaryota > Metazoa > Chordata > Mammalia > Artiodactyla > Bovidae > Madoqua > Madoqua kirkii. The sequence goes on from SJYC01097493.1 coordinate 42,011, forward strand.
GATAAAACAGTTGAGGACTGGGAAACATAAAGACAGGAACATTTTGAATGAACCTTAAGAGTAAACAGTCATTTGCTAAGCCCAGCAGAGAGACTCATTGTTCTGGGAAAGTGGCTAAAATTTACTCTAATGAAGGCTAGTTGAGTAATGAATAAAAATTCAGATAAATGGATTTTCAGGAAGTTGATAAGTCAAATAATACAATTATTTGTAACTTTATGTTCCTGGGAAGGAATTTTCTGCAAGCAGTGGAGGGTTCATTTTAAATGTACACAGTCTTAGAACTTCATCATATTAAGCTGAGGGACTGCAGCTGGCTCCTGCTCTGAGGGTGGTTGATTGGCTCAGGTCCATGGAAGTTGACCCATGTCTTCAGATCAGCCCTAGCCCTTTCCTCAAACCACAGTGCCTGTCTTCACCACTGTGGTGCTGAGTTCACCCTGCTCAGACTTTGCCAAAAAGCCCCTTGGACAGAGGATATATAAGGATCTATAAGCCCCAGGGATCCTGTTAAATAATGTTCCCTTAAAATTCAGCTCTACTCAGACCTTCCTTGGAAATTGGGTCTTTGTGGATATAACTGGTTAAGACGAGGCCATATTAGATTAGAGTGGGCCCTGAATCCAAGGCTGGTGTGCCGCAGTCCATGGGGTTGCAAAGAGTCAGACACCACTTAGTGATTGAACAACAACAGCCAGCCTGGCACATAATGCCTAACATACATGATACTCTTCACTGTTGGAAAAAAAAAGAAGGGATCCTTTAAGAAAGTGTCCCCCAAACAATCAATTCTTGAAAAGCTTCAAAATACAGTACTGCTCCCCACTGTGTCCCTCAAGCTTCCCCTCCGGAGTGGGCAGCCCCGTGCCCCGTCCGTGCTGCACAGGCACCAACAGCACTGGGAGGAGGGCAGCGCTCATCCTCCTCCCCCGCAGCGGGCAGGCGGGCACAAAGACAGCCTTTCCCTCAGCACAGGGGCACTTAGAAATCTGGGCCACTTCCGAAACCGCCCAGCAGGAACCAGCAGCTGCTTTGGAGGCCTGCACGGAGCTCTGACTTAACCCAACAGCCTGAAAATAGCCTAGTCCTTTTCCCCAAGAAAAATGAGTTTTCATGGTAATTAATTTGGCAGATGATGATCAGGCATCCCCTGGGAGAACACAATAGTGACTCCTGTTGGAAACCAAGAGATGTAAGATACAAAGTCCTGTCCGCCAGGGCGCCATTGGTGAGACCGTTAGCTAGGGCTTGAATGCTGCGGTTTCCGAAGCGCGTCCTTGCTTATCCTCATCCATCTTCTCCAGCTTGCAGGTGAGAACCCGGAGGCTCAGAGAGGCTGAGGGGTTTGCCCTCACCTCGAGGACTGTCACCCAAGCGGGCAGCTAGAACCCGACTCAGTTCCAAGCGTCATGTTCTTCCTCTGGGAACATCCATGCACAGTCCCATGGAGAGACGGAGGAGGGGAGGTGGCTGGAGGCAGTGGGAACCCAGGGCCAAAGTTCCAAATGGATCCTTGAGTGGGAAAGAAGGGAGCCTCCTGACGGTCCCATCAGAGCAGCAAGATGGAAACCCAAGGGAGGGCGCCCAGCACCTGCGGGGCACGCGTGGGGACTGGAGAGCTCAGACATAGGCTTTGGACTCTGACTCCAACGATGTTTTAATTAGCAGTGAAGGGTGGAATACACAGCCCACCTCCCACGCCTTTAGAGCTGTCAGACGTCCCAATCTGTTCCCACAAAGCTATCACAGGGTGGGTTGTGGGGTAGGGGAAATTAAAAATCCTAAGGCTGAGTCCCAGCCCTACAGATTCTGACTTCACACCAGTCATGTGTGGTCTGGGCTATCAGAGCTCACAGCGGGCAGCCAAGGTGGCAAATCCCTGCTATAGAGCCTTCCCCCTCTTCACAGTCCCATGCTGGTGCTTCTCCTTCTTCTCTCCTCTTTTAAAAAGTTATAGAGGTCTCCAGGAGTTGTAGGCAGGACAAGGAGTCAACAATCGACCAGCAGCCCTCTACCCAGGTCTTCGTGAGGAGAAACAAACAGCCTAAGAGACCCTGTGGAGGTGTATCTTGTGTGTGTATGTGTGTGTGTGTGTGTACATTTAGGAATGGTTTACATGTGGTAGTACTGACCCTTTGAAGTTTATAGTTTTGTAGCAGGTTTGACAGAGGCATGTGATCCCGTAACCATCAGCCACAATCAAGAAACAGAATAGTTCTATCACCACAAAATCACCTCGAGGGACACGAATGTAGGTCCCGCAGTCCAACAGAGGGTAGAGTTTCAAAACCTGATCCACCCAACTCTCTGCCCCTCTCAAAGTAGCACGTCTCCACTGTGTGTGCTCAGTACGCTCAGTTGGGTCCAACTCTTTGGGACCCCACAAGCTGTAGCCCGCCAGGTTCCTCTGCCCGTGGGATTTTTCAGGCAAGAATACTAGAGTGGGTTGCCATTTCCTTCTCCAGGGGATCTTCCCAACCCCAGGATCAAACCCAAATTCCTTCTTTCTCCTGCATTGGCAGGCGGATTCTCTACCACTGCACCACCTGGGAAGCTTGTGTCTCTGGTACCTTCTCCTAATTTCTGGTCCAGGCAACTTTCCTGATAGTTGGAAGCAATTATTCCCCCACAAACCAGCTCAGCCTCATTAGAGCCTCTGTTGAAAAAGGCAGGTTGCTAATGTTACTTTTCTTGCTTCTCCTGAGACCAATTTTCCCAACCTGTACAGCACCCACAGTCAATACCTCCTACGATCGCTAAGCAACTTCTGGTGAGAGAAAAAAATTTACCTGTTCCCACTCCTGGGACAGCATTTAATTGGCTTGGCGGTCACAGGAGCCTCTTCCAATTAGGGTCCCCTACCAGGAGCTGCCGTCTGCACTGGGGTCATCTAGACCCAGTTTTGGAGGACAGTTGCCCACTCTTTGAAGTAGCATTGGTTCCTTAGCAGCTGGCTGGTTCCTTTCCAAAGGCAGAGGCCCCAGAGGCCGGAGCTCATCTGCACCCTCGAGTCAATTACTTAGGAATCAGGATGGAATGAAACAGGGCACGAATTTCCCACTCCTTCCCTTTTCCAGAGCAGCCACCATAAAGGATAGAATGGGGTTTCCAAGGCAGGGACAGGCCTTCCAGATCTTACCTTTCCAAATCTGTGGAAGACCGGCCCACGTAGGCACCCAGAAGCATGTCAACTCTATCACTCTCTCCCCTGTGATGCTCACACCATGTGAGGCTCGCCTCAGGGTCCAAGCCAGGAGAGGACCCAGGGACAAGCTGGGTGGTGGGCACACGATGAACAGGGAGCAGTGCCTGTGTGGAAGCGTCTTTAACAAAATGCTCCCTTGTAGGGAGGACCTGGGAAAACATGGAGAGGCCAGGGTGAGACTTAGGCTACATGGTGAAGTCAATGACACTCCAGCTGAAATGATTCCTCCCTGACAAACCACTCCTCTAAAAGTCTAAAGTATGTCTGTTGTGCTCCTGGGACCCTGATTTACATGCCTCTGGACCTTGGAACGACTTCATTCCAGAAGTCATTCTGGAGGCAAAGCCTCTCAGACAGACCAGAGCTGGGGGCCTTCAAGGGGAGCTGGGCAGCTCCTCTGGATCCACGTGTGTGTGTGTGTGTGTGTGTACATGTGTGTGCACACACTGACTTGCTAAGTCTAATCAGACTTTTCACAGCTCCATGGACTGGAGCCCACCAGGCTCCTCTGTCCATGTGATTTCCCAGGCAAGAATACTAGAGTGGGTTATCATTTCCTCCTCCAGCTGTCTTCCAGACCTGGGGATCGAACCTGTGTCTCCTATTCCACTCCCACAGACTTGTTTCATTTTGCTCTGTTCTCTGGTTATGTTTCCTTTTTTTAAGACTGTTTTTTAAAGGAGTTTTAGGTTCACAGCAAAACTAAGGGAGAAGGTACAGAGATTTCCCTCTGCCCCCACTTATACACAGCCTCCCCCATTAGCATCACCACCTGCCCCCCCTCTCCCAAGGGGTACGTTTGTTATAACTGATGAACCCTCGAAGTCCATAATGTACCCAGGGGCTTGCTCTTGAGGTTGCACCTTCTTTGGGTTTGGACAAATGTATAATGATACGTATCCACCATGACACAAGTTTCTATAGTTTCACCCTCCTGAACTTTCTCTGTGCTCCACCTAATTCATCCCACCAGTCCCCGCTCTCCCTCCAGTTCCTGGCAATCTTTTTATTGTCTCCATAGTTTTGCCTTTTCCAAAATGTGATTCAGCTGGAACCCTGCCATGTGTATAGCCTTTTCAGACTGGCTTCTCTCACTTAGTAATATGTACTTAAGTTTCCTTCATGTCTTTTCATAGCTTGATAGCTCATTTCTTTTTAGTAATGAATAATACATTGATTGTCTGGATGTACCAAAGTTTATTTATCCATTCACCAACTGAAGGATGTCTTGGTTGCCTCTAAGTTTTAGCAATTATGATTAAAGCTGCTATAAACATCTCAGGTTTTAGCGTGCACCCAACATACTTGTTTTTCACTGGAGTGGGAAGAGAGAGCCCCTGCAAAGGCCCCCTTCCCGGCCCTGCCCTGGGGCCCATCGAGACCGTGACAGAATGCCTAGATCCTGCAGCCCCTCCACGGACACCTCCTTGCTGATGAAAATATCCATGCCCTCCTTCAGCCTGAGGCAGTCAAATTACCTCCTGCTTTAGAGAATTCTCAAGTCCGAAGCATGGAATACTAGCTAAAATCACTGTGCCGTTTGTCTACCTCTGCTTGGAAGGCAGGCAGCACCCAGGGACCACCAAGCTCCCTTGGTTCCCCGGGCCTGCACTCAGGCGGCTGCTCCTCTGTAAAGCCGCCCGCCAGAGCCCTGTGTGCTCCTCAACAGCTCAGATGACACCTCGTCCCCAGAGCTTATCCCCAAGTGCCCCACTGGGAAGCCATGCCTCCTCTCCTCACATTGTTAAAAATCATCTAATTTAAGAACTGTTTTAGAGTTATGAAGGAGTTCAAAGATAGCAGCAGGAGCTCCTATATCCTCTTCACCCAGTGTGCCCTGATGCTAATATCTTAGGTTACCATGGTGCATCTGCCAAAATGAAGAAAGCAATGTTGGTGCACCCTGGGAACTAAACGTCACAATTTGTTCAGATTTTATTCGGTTTTCCCCTAAAATCCTTTTTCTGACTCAGGATCTCTCTAGGGTACATGCTGCACCTATCTGTCATTTCTCTTTAGGGCCCCCTGATATGTGACAGTTCCTCGACCTTTCCTTGTTTTTTGTTTTTTTGTTTTTTTTTTTTTATGATCTTGACCCTTTGGAGGAGAGCTGGTTGAGTATTTCGCAGAAAGTCCCTCAGTTTCGCTCTGTCTGATGTTTTTCCCCATACTTAGGTGGGGCTTGGGGTTTCTGGGATGAAGGCGCAGAGGTACTGTGTTCCCACAGCCTCATCGTCACACCGTGCTCTTTATCAATTATGGCCACATTCTCCTCTTTTCCTGCCTCTTTCGTCCAATCCATCCCCACAGAGTGGGTCACAAGAAGCACCCACACCTTATGTAGATGCCTGTGGGATGCCACATACCAGACACTGTGCCGGCCTAGAGCTTCCTAAGATAGCACCAGAGAATAATAATTACGATACCAAATGCCCATGCCTGGGTCCTTGGGCCTTAGGGACCTAAGAGAATCTGGGAGCAGGGACGGTCTCCCATCACTGGGTGAGGTCTCGGGTCTCTCTCTGGCTCTCTTTGGTTCTGTTGGCTGCTGGTGGTACCTGCTGGCGGGATGCTCTCTGCGTAGACAGTGGGTATGGCCCTCCAGAGGTGTCTTCTGCCTCAGTTCGGCCCTCTGTGTCCCTTCAGAGAGGGACAATGTGCTTCCGCTCCAAGGGGGGAGAAATAACACCCCTTACTTCTCCCACAACAAACACAGGGTTCAGTTAGAAACAGCTATGTTCGAGCAGAGTGAGGGGCTGCAGGAGGTAGATATGGGTCGGGAGGCAGGGGGTGGGACTGAATAAATCCCTTTAGTTCTCTGGGCAAGAAAAGACATCTGCCATGCCTCCTCCCTCTACCTAACTCCAAATAAAAATCATAAAGCACGGAATTTATATGCATGCTGAAATTACAATAACTTCTTAATTATCTGGCTGCCATGGTATTTCTGCATAGGTTTGTCGAAAGTAAATTTCCCTCCTTCCAACCGCTTTGTCTCCCCACCGTGAAGCCCAGCTCAGTTGGCAGGTCCCCTTCATTTCTCATGTCTTCCCAGCACCTCTTCTCCCAGTGACTCAAAGGCTGGAGTGCCTCATTCTCTGTGGCTCTTCCACATGCTCACAGAGCCCCTTTGACCATGTTGAGACCTCTTGTTTTTCAAAAGCTTATTGTACAAAGAGGTTGGATGCATTTCCTTCTGAAAGAGGAAAGCAGCACTCAGCATCCCACCTCCCTCACGGCTAGGGTTCCTCAGCTGCAGACGCTTCAGCTGGCATGCCCAAGAAGCAACAAGAATGGCACAGCCCATCAAAGAGACTGAGGGGCATTCTGAACCAGCCAGATGCCATGGTCCAGCCCACAGATCAGCCTGCAGCATAACTTCACTCTTGATGGGTGAGTCTGCCTCACATGCGTCCTTTCGCCACACCCCAGACTCAGGGTGCCGGAGAAGCTTCTACTGGCTGAAGAGCCCACTGGGCACATCTCCTCTCGACATTATTCAGTGGTGTCATGTCAACAGCTTGAAACAGGCCAAGGTGGGAGTGATTACACCATGAAGTGAAGTGAAGTCGCTCAGTCGTGTCCAACTCTTTGAGACGCCATGGACTGTAGCCTATCACGTTCCTCTGTCCATGGGGTTTTCCAGGCAAGAGTACTGGAGTGGGTTGCCATTTCCTTCTCCAGAGGATCTTCCCAACCCAGGGATTGAACCTGGGTCTCCTGCATTGTAGGCAGATGCTTTACCATCTGAGCCACCAGGGAAGTTATAGCAGTAAGCAAATGCCACAACCAGGGCTCCTATTCTGCTCAGAGCTGGTGACCAGTTAAACATACAACAGTCTACCCCCGCCTTGAGGCCAGATTTCCCATAGTAACAAATGAGCACCACAACCTTTTTCTAAAAAACCAGTTGGGTGGGTGGGGGGCAGGGAAATCTCCTCTCCTCAAATGCTCCATAGAAACTCTCTTCTTCCTGAAGATTCTCTAACTCTAAGGGTCCTTCTTCCTAGATGCACCTCCTTAGGTAAGCCCTAGGTCTTCATGGCCCTCTGGTTCCCTACCCATGAAACTGGGACAGTGCTACTCACCCCACAATCAGGGGAGATCTAATGGGGCTTCAGAATGGGCCTTTGCCACTGTAGTAAGTGACCTCCAGGCAGTGTTGAGTCTATGGCTCTCTCTCCTGGAGGGAGAAGCTTTTGTTCTTCCCCACCAGCAGCACCCCAGATGGGGCCCCTTGTCTGCAGCATGAAATTCCACTTCTCCATCAAGGCCTAGACTGGGAGTCACTCCCTTCACGCAGCCTTCTCTGATTTCCCCGTCTGCAGCTTATTCCTTTCCCTATAGCTCTTGGTTCCTCCATTTCTAGGTTTGTTGCAAGATGCTTTGCCTTGGATGTTTCCATACAGAAGCCCTTAGTCAGGAGAGGCATCAGGTCCTGATCATCCTTGGAACCCTTGGAAGCATCTAAGATGCAGTAACCCTGAGGTTCCTACACTTTAATGAGCAGAAAAATCACTCAGAGAACCAGCTAGTCTGGTAGACACCTAGACCAGTGCCAGAGACTCTGATTCATTAGGTCTGGCATGGGGCCCAGAAACCTGCATTCTCAACAAGTACTCCAGATTCAGACACAGGTGGTATGCAGACTTACACCCCTCAAAATGCCCATGAAATAAATACAGGAGGACTCTGAGACCTCGGAGGGGGGACAGGTAACTTATCCAAATCACATAGCCAGAGGGTGATAAAGGCAGGATTTCAGACTCAGTTCCAGGCAGAGGTGCACATACTCTGTACAAATTCTTCAGGAAGGGGAACACACCATGTGTGCCATTTGTCCAGCTCCAGACCCTAACGTTGTGTCTGTGGCCATTATGGGCTTTCTTCCTATAAAGGAGCTAAAGGATTTCAGGAAAACATGTGCACACACACCCCTTCAAACAGCTGTTTCTCAGAGGGTCTGTCCCAGCAGATGGCCGTCCTCCTACTCAGTCTTACCCCTCAGCTGCATTGGGAAGGTGTCAGATTAATTGCCAGATGTGGCTGGCACACCTGTGATGAAAAATCAGCCATCTGCCCCAACACTGAGAAAAGCAGAGACCTCAAGGTCCAGTTCTGCCTTCCCCTTCCTCAAGTCCCCAGCGAGTTAGCTTCCATGAGGGTCCAGGTGTGGAAATAAGTGAAAACTACCCTGATGAGAACAAACCAAGGCTATTTGTTCAGAGCTTGCTGTACAGCAAGGGAGTCAGCGCCGTCACTTGCCTTTGGCAGAGACTCAAAGGCAAACGGAGTGGAGAAGCTTTGCAGTGGATAAAGGGAAGGGTCAGTCAAGGTGTGCCCTGATTGGAGTCCATGGAGCTGGAGGCAGGCAGACCAGAAGCGGGCATGGCATCCTATGTGATTGGCTAGGGGAGAGTGTTTGGCTTTCTGTGATTGGTCCTAAGTTGGAAGGGAAGCTGGCTGTTACTGACTGATGTCCCAGTCATTTTGGGTAGAATGTTACAAGGCTTGTGGGCTGGCTTCCTGAGCTGGTGGTAGCTGATTGTGGGTCAGGGTTCTTTTTGTATGTGGTCTAGCCCTCTGCATTTGTACATTTAGTTTCTCACAGCAGTTCAGTCCCCAGCCTATTTCCTCAGCCATTCAGCCCTGTCCTTACCTCTGGTAAAATAATCCAGTGGCAAAGTTTTCTTAACAGTCAGATGCACCCCCTTGCCCTGACCCCTGAAGTCCCCACCGCCCAGAGGACAAGCTGAGTGGACGTCAAGCAGAAATGCCATCTCTCTGGGGGCTCAGTGGGGAGCGCACGTCCCAGTACATCATCAGTGACAGCTACTGAGGAGTATCCACCTTCTGATTCACCAAGAGCCCCTGTGACCTGCCCTACCCCATTTCCTCTAATCCTGTTCAGACACAGTCAATGACCTTTAAGCTTTCACTCTGGGGCCTCTGAAGAGGGAAATTTTGCACAAAGGGCCTCTTGACATCACTAACAGATTTCTGAGGGGCATTCCACCCTCCCACTTCTTTATATGGACAGTTCTCCGTGTGGTTTATGCAAGGAACCTGGGAGTCATCTGTCAAAGTCCTTCCCACGCTCAGTCTAGTCTTTTCCCAAATCCTATCAATCCTACCTCTGGAATCTTTCTCGATTCTGTCCAGTGCCCAGCTCTGTCATCCCTACCAACCCTGTCCTAATCCAAACCTGGAGCGTCTGTCACCTGACTTTGCAAAAAACCCCCTAGTCTTCTGAGTTAATCTAAATGAGCCAAAGCTAGCAAACTCCTGTTTTAAAAAGAGATACAGAAAGGTATTTTTTACAAATAAAAAAGTTAGGGTTAACTTTCTCCTCCAGGCTTAAGAAGGAAACCTCATGAGTACTTTTCAGTTTTAGAAAATAAAGATACCATTTTAAATCTTACTACCAGGGCATTCAGTTTGAACAAAAGACATTTTAGAGGTTAAAAGGTAGTGGTAAGGCAGAGCAGCCATCTCTGCTCCAGCCATCTCTGGAGTCTTACAGAAGACCTTGTCAGAAGTAGCATTTGCAAAAACAGGTTTAAAATGTAAGACAGTATCTGCTTTTCTACAGCTGTTGGGAAGAAGGCAACATCTATCTCTCCTTCTTTTCTGTCTCTTTTAGGAATTTTCTCCTTTCTACATTAAAAAGAATATTATATTACAGTTGATTAACAATGTTGTGCTCCAGGTGTCCAACAAAATGATTCAGTTACAAGTATCTATACATACATGCATCTATTCTTTTTCAAATCTTTTCCCAATTAGGTTGTTACAGAATATTGAGCAAAGTTCTCTGTGCTGAAAACATTTTTCTTTTGTAGCGTGATGAAGATTCTCACCCTAGCAGTTAGAAGGGCTGGCAGTTTCAAGATCGAGCCCTGGAACTTGCCTAGTAGATAGTAAGAAAGAGTTTGCCTAAGTAGTGCAAGGTGAGGTGAAGTCACTCAGTCGTGTCCGACCCTTTGTGACCCCGTGGAATGTAACCTACTAGGCTTCTCTGTCCATGGGACTCTCCAGGCAAGAATACTGGAGTGGATTGCCATTTCCTTCTCCAGGGGATCTTCCCGACCCAGGGACTGAACCCGGGTCTCCCGCATTGGAGGCAGACGCTTTAACCTCTGAGCCACCAGGGAAGCAGGACTTGTGAAAAAACAAATGGCAGAAGAACACTGACCAGTAGAACGTGGTGCGGACATGGAGGGCTGCCTCTGTGTTCGGCTTCCCTTCTTCCCCTGCAGCTCACTCCCTGCTCAGCAACCAGAGGGCTCTTGTGAACTTGACCATGTCCTTCTTCTGCTTAAACACATCCCTTGCCTGGGGGACCCACTGCTTGTTAAGCAATGACTTCGCCCCACTGGAGATGGAGGCTCTGTACATCCTGCCCCCTCCAGTCCCTGTCTCCCAGCAGACCTTCCTATCACTATCCCCTCACTAACCGGGCACCAGCCTCACTGGTCTTCCTTCCGAGCCCAGAAACTCCAAGTTCCATCCTGCCTTGAGGTCTCCCATACCCTGTCCCTGTGCCTGGCCTGCTCCTGCTCACCTGTCAGGTCTCAGCTCAAATGATGTACCTCAAAGAAGCCAGCTCAGACTTGTTGCCCTCGGACTCATCCCCCTACCAGAAAACAAAAACAAATGATATCTTTCCGTTACATTCTTTCATGGCTCCCTAAACATTCATAACACATGTTCCAATTTAAACCTATATAACGTATAATAGGGGGCTTCCCTAGTGGCTCAGATGGTGAATAATCCACCTGCAATACAGGAGACCAGGGTTCGATCCTTGGGTTGGGAAGATCCCCTGGAGAAGGGAATAGCAACCCAGTATTCTTGCTGGGAGAATCCCTGCTGGGCTACAGTCCATGGGCTCACAAAGAGTCAGACACTACTGAGCAACTAACACTAACATATAATGGATATTTAATCTACTTCTTTATTTCATATGTAAAGTCCATGAAGGCTAGAGCGATATCTAGTCTTTTCAACACTGTATCCTCATCAATAGGACCCAATAAAAATACTAACAGCTAACATTTACTAAATGCTTATAATGTACCTGGACCCATTCTGAGGGCCCTAAGGAAATCAACATTCAACAATATTTATTGAACAGTGATTACTGAGCTAGGCTTGGACGTAGGTGCTGGTGATACACCAGAGAACGAAATAGACGAAAGTCACTACTTCAAGGAGTTGATGTTCTAGTGGAGGAGACAGAAAAGGAATGAGATAAAAAAGAAAATGACACGACACAGTGTAAGGTGATAAGTCCTAAGGAGAAAGACAGTGCAAGGAAGAGGGCTGAGCAAACCCATGAGATGCATATTTTCTGCGTCTCGTAGATGAGCAAACTGAATTAGAAAGAAATCGAGGAACTTGTTCAAAATGCAACCCTTTGGCTATTAAGCGGCAGGTTCAAAATTTAAACCCAAGTTCTGACATCACATGACTAACTACTGTACCCTCCTGCCTCTCAAAATAGGAACTCAGTAAGATTAGATGGAAGAATGAACGAATGATCCCAGGGGTCACCTGTGCTATTCAGAGACCAAGCGTGCACACTTGGAGGGACCACTGTGGTTTAGACAGCTGGATTTCAGACTCTGCTTCTTAGAGACTGAAGGTCCACAGAGACCCTCCAGGGGCCACTGCAGGAAAGAGGGAGCTGGCAGCCCAGGACACAAGGCCCCCAGCTCCTCTCCTGCCTCTAGCCAGGGCAGTTCTCCTTTCATCTATCATATGCTGGGCCTCCAGGTGACTTGCCTCTTGAAGAAAGAATAAATGTTTTTAAAAGATGTTTTGAAAACATCTGTTCTAGACAAACTATAACGAAGGCAACTAGCACAGTCACAGTTAATGTTAGAGCTGGCCAGGGCTTTTAGACACAGCTAGCCCAATCCCTTCATTTTCCTGAAGTGGAGAATGAGATCACAATGACATGACTTCCCCAGAGTTGTGCAGCCAGTGACAGAGTGAGCACCAGGGCTCCAAGCCCCTCCCTCTGTGTCGTCACTGTTGACAAAGAGGACTGGGCAGCAGGGAGGAGAACGGGGCTGGCACCGGCCCCGCCGAGACTGCTGTGCGGTGCTGGTTAACAGTCACCAGGCCCATTTTGTCTTCTCCCTGGGCTAGACTACATTTCCCAGTATTCCTTACACATACATTTCCCACCCTCCCTTGAGGTTAGGTCTGACCTTGTGGCTGAGTTTCTGCCAATAGAAAGAGAGCAGACCTGAGAAGCATCATTTTCAGGCCTGGTACATAAAACAAACCCACATGGGGTCATCATGTCCTTTCTCCATTCACTGCCTTGACTTGGAGGAAGCCACTTGTTGAAAGTGACAAAACCATAGGATGGAGACAGCCTGGGTCTCTAAATCACCACTTGCAGGGGCACCGTTGCCAATCAGGAGCATTTGTTTAAGCTTGGGTGGATGAAACATAAATTCCTATCATGTTTGAGCTACTGTGTATTGTTTGGATAGCTTGTTCCAACAGCTAGCATGACCTTAACTAACCAGCAAGGATCTTCAATCAACAGCCCTGAGGATCTCTTTTCTGCTTTTTAAGATGAGGATTACATTGCCCATCTGTGGGATTATTGGAGGATGATGTGGAACTCCCAGCATGAGGTCCAGCTTAATACCGGACAATGGAGATAAGTCATTAAGAGGTACACTGACATGTCCACTTTGCTATATTTAAAACAACCGACAAGGTCTTACTGTAGAGCACAGGGAACGGGATCAAACCCGGGCCTCCAGCATTGCAGGTGGATTCTTTACCGTCTAAGCCACCATGGACTGTAACTCTAACTGTTATAGGTTTCTAATGGAATGACCCTTTTATCATTATAAAACATCCACATTTAACTTCTGTTGTTCAGTTGCTAAGTTGTGTCTGACTCTTTGTGACCCCATGAACTACAGTACACCAGGCTTCTCTTCCTTCGCTCTCTCCCGGATTTTGCTCAAACTCATGTCCGTTGAGTCGGTGATGCCATCCAACCATCTCATCCTCTGTCACTCCCTGTGCTCCTGCCCTCAATCTTTCCCAGCATCAGAGTCTTTCCAGTGAGTTGGCTTTTCACATCAGGCTCTTCACATCAGGTGGCCAAAGTATTTACTTCTAGTTACATTTCTGTTTTAAAAAGTCTCTATTTTGCCTGATACTTGCATAGCCGTTCCAGCTCTCCTATGGTTGCTGCCTGCATGGTATATCTCTTGCCATTCTTATACTTTCAACCAACCTACATCTTCAAATCTGAAGTGCCTTCTCATAAAGTAGATAACAAGAGGTAGGGTGGGAATGAATGGGCTTTGGAGTTAGGACTCAGTCCTAAGATTTTAACTCTCTCCCTGGAAACTCTGTACCTTTTGCTCTGCTTCTAACTAGTGTGAGACCAAGTCCTATCACCTGCAAAATGGAAATAATACCTACTCCCTGATAGCTCAGTTGGTAAAGAATCCACCTGCAAAACAGGAGACTCCTGTTTTTGATTCCTGGGTGGAGAAGATCTGCTAGAGAAGGAACAGGCTACCCACTCCAGTATTCTTGGGCTTCTCCTGTGGCTCAGCTGGTCCTCCTGCAGTGTGGGAGACCTGGGTTTGATCCCTGGGTTGGGAAGATCCCCTGGAGAAGGGAAAGGCTACCCACTCCAGTATTCTGGCCTGGAAAATTCCATGGACTATATAATCCATGAGGTCGTAAAGAGTCAGACATGACTGAGCGACCTTCACTTCACTTCACTGTTGTGAAGAGTAAGATGATACACACGAGGCTCGTGTCCACATTCCTGCTTCATTAAAGAGAATCAACAAACACTTAAGGGAAATGACAATTGGAATGACAGAGTCATTCCAAGCTGCAAACCCAGCTTGACAAGACGAGAGTTTCCTTTGTGGACATGAAAATTGTGTTGTTCCAACAAAACCTGGCAAACTCCTCCTTGGACGTGTTGACAACATTTTTACCACCTAGACATCCTCTAAGAATTTGAACATGTCTAGCTTTTAATTGCTTGCCCACCCACATATAAGCTGTTTGGAGCATTAATCTGGGCTGTTTAGTACTTTCTGATTGCAACTCTACCGAGGTAAACAGAACCACAGCTCTTTGTTGAACTGAGAGAAGACTTTAAATTTCTTGTTCTCTGGTAGGAATTTCTCAAAAATTTATCATCAAAGAGCCCATCCACTTCATAATTACAAGGGGTATACAAAACCACAAAGAAGAGATCAAACTACAAAATATGAGGTTGGAAGTAAAAGAAGAGGAGAGGGAGAAATATAAGAGAAAGAGGTAATAGGGGAAACAGTTATTTAATGGGCTCTATGGCAACACCATCATAAGTAAGAGGAATGTTGAAGGAGCTATATCCATGTTGCATGTCTCCTGTGCATTAGCCACAGTATTAGAGTGAAGTGGAATCAAGAAGATTTTTAATCTGAGTTGGTACCACCCATGCAGGGTAGCTAAGACACCATTTACAGCCATTTTGGAAACTCTTTCTGGGACAGAAAAAGTCAAATTCACCTTGCCACAATTATACCAGAGGTAGGATAGTCATGCTCAAGGCAGGAAGACATTTTTCTCATATTGAGACTGAACCCTTTGAAGGGAAAAAGGTCAGTGCTTGCTTTGGTTAGGTTGCTGCTTCTAGGGGACTTAGTGGGGATGCTGGCTACAGCTACTACGGGTGAGAGTGGCCTCAGCTCCCCTGGGGAGAGTGGCCTCAGCTACCCTGGGGGGGAGTGGCCTCAGCTCCCCTGGGGAGAGTGGCCACAGCTCCCCTGGAGGGGAGTGGCCACAGCTACCCTGGGGGGGAGTGGCCTCAGCTCCCCTGGGGAGAGTGGCCTCAGCTGCCCTGGGGGGGAGTGGCCAGAGCTACCCTGGGGGGGAGTGGCCTCAGCTACCCTGGGGGGGGAGTGGCCACAGCTACCCTGGGGGGGAGTGGCCTCAGCTCCCCTGGGGGGGAGTGGCCACAGCTACCCTGGGGGGGAGTGGCCTCAGCTCCCCTGGGGGGGAGTGGCCACAGCTACCCTGGGGGGGAGTGGCCTCAGCTACCCTGGGGGGGAGTGGCCTCAGCTCCCCTGGGGAGAGTGGCCACAGCTCCCCTGGAGGGGAGTGGCCACAGCTACCCTGGGGGGGAGTGGCCTCAGCTCCCCTGGGGGGGAGTGGCCACAGCTACCCTGGGGGGGAGTGGCCTCAGCTCCCCTGGGGGGGAGTGGCCACAGCTACCCTGGGGGGGAGTGGCCTCAGCTCCCCTGGGGGGGAGTGGCCACAGCTACCCTGGGGGGGAGTGGCCTCAGCTCCCCTGGGGGGGAGTGGCCACAGCTACCCTGGGGGGGAGTGGCCTCAGCTCCCCTGGGGGGGAGTGGCCACAGCTACCCTGGGGGGGAGTGGCCTCAGCTCCCCTGGGGGGGAGTGGCCACAGCTACCCTGGGGGGGAGTGGCCACAGCTACCCTGGGGGGGAGTGGCCTCAGCTCCCCTGGGGGGGAGTGGCCACAGCTCCCCTGGGGGGGAGTGGCCTCAGCTCCCCTGGGGGGGAGTGGCCTCAGCTCCCCTGGGGGGGAGTGGCCTCAGCTCCCCTGGGGGGGAGTGGCCACAGCTCCCCTGGGGGGGAGTGGCCTCAGCTCCCCTGGGGGGGAGTGGCCTCAGCTCCCCTGGGGGGGAGTGGCCTCAGCTCCCCTGGGGGGGAGTGGCCACAGCTCCCCTGGGGGGGAGTGGCCTCAGCTCCCCTGGGGGGGAGTGGCCTCAGCTCCCCTGGGGGGGAGTGGCCTCAGCTCCCCTGGGGGGGAGTGGCCACAGCTCCCCTGGGGGGGAGTGGCCTCAGCTCCCCTGGGGGGGAGTGGCCTCAGCTCCCCTGGGGGGGAGTGGCCTCAGCTCCCCTGGGGGGGAGTGGCCACAGCTCCCCTGGGGGGGAGTGGCCTCAGCTCCCCTGGGGGGGAGTGGCCTCAGCTCCCCTGGGGGGGAGTCTCCAAATAACAAATACTCAGGAAGGTGCAAAGAAAAGGGAACCCTCCTACACTGTTGGGAATGTAAGTTGCAGTCACTATGGAGAATAGTATGGCAGATCCTCAAAAAACTAAAAATAGAATTACCATGTGATCCAGAAATCCCACTCCTGGGCACAAATGCAGACAAAACTCTAATTCAAAAAGATACACACATCCCTGTGTGTGTATAGGGACACATATCAGCCCTATTCACAATAGCCAAGACATGCAAACAACCTAAATGTCCATCGACAGATGAATGGACAGAGAAGATGTGGTACACATATACAATGGAATACTACTCAGTCATATAACAAGGATGAAATAATGCCATTGGCAGCAACATGGATGCAACTAGAGTTTATCATACTTTAAGTGAGGGAAGTCAGAAAGAGAAAGGCAAACACCATATGATATTACACGTGGAGTCTAAAATATGACACAGACAAATCTGTCTGTGAAAGATAAAAAGAACCATGGACATGGAGAACAGACTGGTGGCTGCAGAGTGGGGAGAGTTGGGCGCAGGATGGAGCGGGAGGGCGGCCGCGGTTAGCAGATGTACGCTTTCATATGTGGGATGGACAGTTAACAAGGCCCTGCTATACAACACAGAGAACCACAGTCAATATCCTATGATGATGACCTTAATGGAAAGAATATGAAAAAAATTCATCACTGTTTAACTGAATTACTTTGCTGTACAACAGAAATTAACACAATATTATAAATCAACGATCAACCCTGGGATTTCTTTGGAAGGAATGATGCTAAAGCTGAAACTCCAGTACTTTGGCCACCTCATGCAAAGAGTTGACTCATTGGAAAAGACTTTGATGCTGGGAGGGATTGGGGGCAGGAGGAGAAGGGGACGACAGAGGATGAGACGGCTGGATGGCATCACTGACTCGATGGATGTGAGTCTGAGTGAACTCCGGGAGTTGGTGATGGACAGGAAGGCCTGGAGTGCTGCGATTCATGGGGTCGCAGAGAGTCAGACACAACTGAGCGACTGAACTGAACTGACTGAACCAAATTGAACTGATACTTTAATTAAAAGCTACTCATTGAAAAGAAAACAAACAAAAACAACCAATTAATGTCAATGGTTCAGTGTTTGCTTCATGCTCCGCTTTCCAGAGGACCTCAGCTAAGAAACCCTTCTTGTTATTTTGTCTCATGTTCAGCCAGGTATTTGATCAAGTCCAGACTATCCAAATCCTTAAAGAATCTGGAAGTGACTGTCCTTCCTGCTAAATTGAGAACAGTTTGTGCTCAATTGTAGAACTGGTCACATAAAATAAAAATGGAAATAAAATAAAAAGGAAATGAGGCAAGGAAAGCGTCAAAGCAACATAAAATTTTACAACTGCACTCTGAAACCTTGCTCTGTGAGTAGATTCTTGTATTTTCCCATTTTGCCAGTGACAAAACTGAGACACAGATATTTTATAACTTAAGTGATTGAATTGGAACTCTTCCTCCATTTTCTGAATGCTCATTCCCCTCCTGGTACCTCTCAGGACCGTGTTTTAAATCCCCACTCCAGTAAGCTGTCGGGAGAGAGCAGTGGGCTTCTCCTCACACGTGGTCCTCATGGGCTTGGGCAGAACTTCAATGACTAGTACTGGGTACCAGCGAGCTGGCCACCACCCATGCCCAGCCCATCCTCTCTTCAGAGAGCTGATTTCTTTTCTCCAGTAAAAAGCATATTCTTTAACAAATCCTCTTCTACTGAACCATCATTTCCCTTCCCCCATCCTGAGGATCTGGGTTGTTGTGGGATTATGTTTAGAGTGATAAAATAGATTTTGGGGGACTTGAGACATTACTGTAATTTCAGAGTTCATAAAATAATCCATGAGCTGAAGTTCTGCCTGGAGTTTCCTCAGTGGGAGACACGGTGCTGTGTGCTGTGTCAACTCTTGGCCTACCAGGGCTCCCTCAGATCTGGGGACCAGGGTATTTGCAAGCTTGTGGAAGAGCTCACAAAACTGAAACCCAGTTCTCTCTGTGACGGTATCTCTCCTTTGACAAGGAGATTAGCAAGCTGCGCTTTGCTATTGTTCTCCTCTTTGACCACCCTCATTGACTTCTCAGTCCTTGATCCTTCTGCCCTTTGATCATGGCATGGATTTCTTCCTTTTATGTGTCTGCACTGGGTCTTTGTTGCAGCGTGCGGGCTTAGTTGCCCTGCAGCTTGTGTGATCTTAGTTCCCCAACCAGGGATAGAACCCAGGTCCCCTGCACTGGCAGCATGGAGTCTTAACCACTGGACGAAGTTCTATTGTCATCTCATCCTAAGTGGTGAGTTTGGTGGTGCATCATAAATCCACTCCAGTACTCTTGCCTGGAGAATCCCATGGCCGGAGGAGCCTGGTGGGCTGCAGTCCATGGGGTCGCGAAGAGTTAGACACGACTGAGCGCCTTCACTGTCATTTTTCACTTTCATGCATTGGAGAAGGAAATGGCAACCCACTCCAGTGTTCTTGCCTGGAGAATCCTGGGGACGGGGGAGTCTGGTGGCTGCCATGGGGTTGCACAGAGTCGGACATGACTGAAGTGACTTAGCAGCAGCTGCAGCAGCACAAATATTTCCCACGTTTTCTGGCTTCCCAGTACCTTTTAAGCACCATCTCTAACTTGAGGAACTAACCATCCTTTGCTGGGTATTTTTATACATCAGTTTGGGTACCGGCCCATGTGTGTGCGGCGTGTGTTCAGTTGCTCAGTCGTGTCCAACTCCCATGGACTACAGCCCGACAGGTTCCTCTGTCTATGGAATTTTCCAGGCAAGAATGGAGTGGGTTGCCATTTCCTTCTCCAGGGGATCTTCCCAACCCAGGAATCAAATCCAAGTTTCCTGCGTCTCCTGCACGGCGGGTGGATTCTCTATCCCTGAGCCACCTGGGACGCTGCCTATAGTGCCCAGTTATTCAATCCAAGAGTAATGTGGGTGTTGCTGTGGCTAACCTCAACAATTAGTTGACACTAAGTAAAGGAAATTATCATTGATCACATGAGGAAGCCTCATCTGATCAGTTGAAAGGCCTTAAGAGCAAAACAAGTTTCCCTCAGGAAGAAACACTCCTGCCTGAAGACTGCTTATCTTAGCTTTCCTGCCAGAAAGCTTCCAGCCTGCCGGGTGCCCTGAGGGCTTCAGAATCGCCACCTCCTCAATCACAGAAATCAATTCCTTAAGATAAAGGAATTGGAGAACAGAACCCAGAGAAATCAGTTCCCCAGCTCCTCAGCTGCTGGGACAGAGGCACACGACTTACATGTCTACTCAGACTCATCTATATGTCTGAGATACGATTTCAGAAATCACATCTCAGCAGAAGACGCTGTACCCAGAACCTTCTGCAGGGTGGTGGCAGAGGCATCTAGCTTTTGAGGTCAGCACTGGGGACAAGGTCACTTCCTGGGGAGAAGTTAGCCTCAGAGGGGTGGAGCAGACTAGGGGAGGGCTCCTCTCGTTTCAGAGGCAGAGGTGAGCTCATCAAGTCAGCTCTGCAGTGTGATTCTGGGAGCTTAGCTGTGAGCTTGATTCTCCACCCTCCCGGTACTTCTATGAGCTGTGGTAATGTGGGTTTTTAAAAATAATTTTATTTGTTTATTATTTTCGGCTGCGCTGATTCTTCACTGCTGCTCGGGCTTTTCTCTAGTTTCAGAGCAGGGGCTTCTCTCTGAAGGGGCTGCTCTCTGTACGGGGCTCCTCACTGGGGAGGCTTCTCTTGTGGAGCACGGGCTAGCGGGCTTCAGGAGTTGTGGTGTGTGGGCTCAGCAGTCTGTGGCTGCCAGGCTTGAAAGCACAGGCTCAGTAGTTGTGGCACATGAGCTTAGTTGTTCCACAGCATGTGGGATCCTCCCGGATCAAGGATTGAACCCGTGTCTCCTCCCAGGCGACTGGAGTCTTTACCACTGAGCCACCTGGTAATGTGTTTTTAACAAATGCTTTCCCTACTTAGAGTCAGTCTCGCCATCAGACACCAGACTTATCCAGAAACTGGGACTAGAAGTTGTTGCCAGTTACAGACTCTGGGTAGGAATGAGGGGTTGGTTATCTGACCCAGTTGGAAGGGATGGCAGTGAAGAGCCAGTTGGCAATAAGGAAGGGGACTGAGCAGTCCAAGGGGTGAGTCTGGAAAACAATGTTTTCCTGGGGCACCTTGAAGACCACACTGAAGGCAAAGCTCAGAGGAATCTATGGTATGGAGCGGATGAGGAATGCAAAGCCAGAGGGGTCAACTGGATGCCCCAGATGCTTCTGTCAGAACAGTAAACCCTTCCATCCCTGACTGCTCCAGGACCTGGAATCCCTCACCCACCGAAGCTACTTGGCTGGGTACCTCTAAATCCCACCAAGTTCCCCCTTACTGCTGGCCGCTACCACCACTCACTGTATCAGAAGACGTCAGAACCCAACAGTCAAAGGAGGCCAGATATAAAGTTAAACCCGGGAAGAAAAGGCACCTGCAAACAAAGATGTCTAAGAACCTGCTAATTTGTGCCCGAAAGAAGCATGGAGGCAAGTGAGAGGGTTGATTCTGATGATGCTGGGCCAGAGAAGCAGGGACAGGGTGGAGATAGAGCTGCATCTGTCAGCTGGAGAGCTCCAACCAGAGAAAAGTGAAAGTGCAGTCGCTCAGTCGTGTCCAACTCTTGCGACCCCGTGGACTGTAGCTCGCCAGGCTCCTCTGTCCGTGGGATTCACCAGGCAAGAAATGCTGGAGAGCCCTTGTTTAAAAGACTACATGGAACCGTCTACTGCTCAAGATCGTCACTATTAGAATAGTGATTACTATTCTAATTATTCTTTCTAATTGACTGGTGGACTTAATCCTGGATTCAGTGGCAGCCAACATGAAACAGAGTTCTAGAAATTCCATGGCCTGATGTAGAGCAGCAGCTCTCAAGCATGGTTGCACATTAGATTTGTCTGAGGGGCTTTTCACAATACTGATGCTAGGGTCACACTCCAGACCCATTAAATCAAAATATTTGCAGATGGGGCCTGGGCACCAGTATTTCGTCAAAGCTTCTCAGATGTTTAAAATGCATACTCAAGGTTATGAACCTCTGATATAGAGGAAAGATACATCTTTATACACCTTGGACTGGAATAATTATACAAGATCTGGTCACTCATTCCCCAACCACATCCCTTGGAAGTGCCCTGAAAATACTCTTTGCCAAAGTCTTGAGAATTACATGAATAAGGAAAGAAGAGGAATCTTTGAAAAGTGGTGTTGTACTCTTGCTTGTAGTTTAGATGTGCTTGTGGGAGAGACTGTGCTGAAACAGCCTAATGTCAGTGGTAGGTGAAGGGATATGGAGGTGGCTGAGGCCAAGAGGTGGCACCAGCTTCCAGAAGGTGCTTGGGGTCACAGCAATCAGCAGACAGGCTGAGGTAGCACTCAGAATATCTGACCACTTTTAGAGCTTTTAGGGCATAGCCAGGTGTTCACGGAGTCCTTGGGACTAAAATAGGATGGCAGCTAACTATGATGCCACTTGATCTTATACCCCAGAACCTCTAGTTTGGCCAACTGGAGCTTAACTACAGCCACCAGAGCAGTTGACAGATCCGAGTTATTCAGAAGACCAGAATTTCTAGATAATGTAATAACATCACAAGTATGCACATGACATCTTATATTTAGCCTGGGATAAACTGGCCTCTTCTAGGTACAAAGTCCCACAAATCCTCTTGCCAGAAATGTGTCTTCATCCCTGGTTTGAAGAGGCTCTTCCCACCTTGTCAGAGTCCTGTAATGCTGTCACCTAGAGAAGCTATTTTAACGGAAGCCCAAGTGTCTCCAGGCTGCCCTTACTCCCTGCCATCACCACTTTCCCAAAGAGACCCGTGGCCATGGAGAGGGGGCTCATCAGAACATTTGAGGAGAATCGGACGTTTGCTCTGAGGAACCCAGGACTCCGTGATGGTACCCAAAAGAACCAGTCCACCACAGTCAGCCCCCTGATATCTTACACAGTTAGATCTTAGCACATCATGGCTCATTTCACAGGTCAGCAAGAGGAAGAATCCCCACACTGACTCTCTGACCTTGGATTAAAGGCAAATGGAGAAGGAGGGAACCCCTAGAGCTCCTCTTGCATCCCCAAATTATAAACAATAAGGCACACCTCTCCTCCCTGCAAAGATGATCTGGTCCTGCCCCTCCTGTTTCCCCAGTTTGCCAGCACCAAAGACCATTGCCGCGCATCTGACATCTGACATGGTACTTACTTCGAGTACCCAAGGGGCAGGTTGTCTCTCATCCATATAATCTGGGAGGGGCGGTGGTTTGTCCTCAGGTAGTGCAGGCCCACTCTATAAGTGAATTCACCTTGTGTGGCTGCCGTGTTTCTTCCAGCGACGACGCCTGCAGACTTGGTGAAGGCACCACTCTGCCACCGCGGCATTCCACACCGCGTGCATCTCAGCGGCAGTTCCTTTCAGAATGAAAGAACAGAGGGAGTGAGATGAGAAAGCGCAGCGTCCACTGGTCTTATAGGAGGTTAGGGCGCTGAAGGGAGTCGGTAATGAGCCAGTGGTGTTTATGCTTTTGCTTCTTCCCCAATCACAGGGATTGTCCTGTGCATGGAAAATCAGATGCAATGCAAGCTGAAGGAGAAATGAGTTGATGCTGTGTTTGGGCTCTTTGCACTCTTGGGATGGGTTCCCAGGTGGCTCAGTGATAGAGAATCTGTTTACCAAGAGTCACAAGAAACGTGGGTACATCCCTGGGTCGGGGCGACCCCCTGGAGAAGGAAACGGCAGCTCACTGCAGTATTCTTACCTGGGAAATCCCATGGACCGAGGAAGGAGCCTGGCGGGCTAAGTATATGAGGTTGTAAAGAGCTGGATATGATTGAGCAGGCACACAGGCACTCTTGGGACAATATAAAATAACATTTTGCTATCAGCAAGTGACTTACCTTCAGATGCTCGGTCATTTTTATTTTCCCAACAGGTGAGAAATTATACCTGGGGTGGGTACAGCTGGCATCCTGCCATCGAGCTCCTCTTCTCCTGGCCAGTGCAGCCAGCCTCCAGCTGCTGCAGCTGCTCCCTCCTCCAGAGAACCATCCTCAGTGAAGGGAGCTACCTGACCCAGAAAAGCCTGGGAGGTTCTGCCCTCCGGCAGAAGCAGCCAGCAGCCAGTAGGGACTGGACTGAGTGTCCAAGGGCCAAAGGCCTGAACTCCAGATGAAAAGATTCATGCCTCTGAGCTCCCCATAGGATCAGGCCAACCTGGACCCTAGTTCAACCTCCACGTTTTCCCAGCCTCTTCCCTGCTCCATCCTGATTCCCTCATTCCCCTACAGGTTTACCAGGGAGCAGTCTCCCAGCAAACTCCTGTCTCGGGCTCTGTTTCTGGGGAATCCAACCAAAGGCTGTGCCTCTGGGGCTGTCAGAGGAGGGACACTCCACAGGGAACAGGGCTGGCTTCTCGCGGCTCTGCCTGGCCTATGCTGTGGGCTTGTGGGCAGGCTCTGGGAACTCCATTGGGCTGATAAGCAGACCCAGAGGCCCAGAGGAAGCCCAGCATAACCCTGGCCTTGCCAGGCTCTCCCGTGCACCCCACCCCCAGCACCGCATGGCTCCAGAGGAGCAGGGCAAGCTCATTAACAGCCATCTGTGCCGCCTTCCAGTACAGCCAGCAATTTCACTACATGGCAGCTCCCATGTCCCTGGGCACCTCGAGTGAGCTCTATGACTCACTCGCAAGATTGGCAAGATGTGCCAAAGGGCATCCTGTTATATTCAGCTGGGGCTGTTTCTAAAGGATGTAAGGTTGGGAAGAAAAAATTAAAGTTTCATGGTTGCAACTTGTGCTGTGTAACATAAAGAGCTGAAACCCAGGAGCCACAGCAACCTGGCCGAGATGGTCCTGTTCTCCAAGTGGCTCCAGGGAAGGCAGGAGGGGAAGGCCAAGGAGCTCAGTGTGGTCCCCAAGAGGCACGGAAGCAGGGAATGCTCCCCATGTAATTGTTGGATGGTGGAGGCTTCAGAGGAACTGAGGGGACTGCCATTAAGGGTCCAGAGACACTCATTCAGGTTCTGGCTGTGATCTTCACTAACTCCAGGCAGACCTTGGAGATATTATGGATTGTATTCCAGACCACAGCAGTCAAGCAAGTATCACAATAAAGCAGTCACAAGAATGTTTTTGGTTTCCCAGGGCACAGGGAAGGTATGTTTACATTATACTGTGGTCTATCAAGTGTCCAATAGCACTGCCTAAAAAAGAACGTAGATACCTTAATTAAAGAATATTTTATTGCTAAAAAACGTTAACCATCATATGAGCCTTTCACAAGCAACAATGGTAACATAAATACTGCTAATCACAGATCACTATAACAAATAAAACCGTAGTGAAAAGGTTTGAAATCTTGTGAGAATTACCAAAATGAGACCAAGAAACATGAAGTTAGTAAATGCCGCTGGGAAACAACGCTGATGGGCTTGCTCAACACAGGGCTGCCACGAATGTCAATTTGTAAAAATAAAACCACACCCCCCCAATCAAATGCGTTATCTTTGAAGTGCAATAAAGTGAATTACAATAAAACGAGGTCTGCCTGTACATTTTGTTGAACCAGTTACCCTCTTTCTTTCCACTTGCTTTTCCTTTCCTGTAAAACCCAACTCATAAGGTCTCCGGGGAGTGGCATGTGAGAGAACTGATAGACTGAAGGGCTGGGCAGAACAGCAGTTGCTGCTGCTGCTGCTAACTCGCTTCAGTCGTGTCCAACTCTGTGCGACCCCATAGACGGCAGCCCACCAGGCTCCCCGTCCCCAGGATTCTCCAGGCAAGAACACTGGAGTGGGTTGCCATTTCCTTCTCCAATGCAGCAAAGTGAATAGTAAAAGTGAAGCTTTAGGAAGAGACTAAAAGAGGACCCACAGAGCCTCTGGTATTTCTTCTCCCTCCTGGGCAGGGAGGCCAGGCAAACTCGCACAGAGCCCTCAGGGAGGAAAGCTGTCAGTGCAAAATGCTTTCCAGCCATAACTTCAATCACTTTGTCACTTCACTGTTCCTAGTTCCTCTGAGGAAGGGTGTATTTTAAGGGTGTTTAATTGACGCTGCCTATTTCCGTGTGGGCAGCTACACGCCCAGACAGGACAGATTGGAGCTGATCTATACTTTGATGGTGGAAAAGATTAATTCTGGGCCTGCTCAACTGTCAAGATCCTCCTCTGTGACCACACAGAGATACACGGCATCCCAGCCCAGCGTGGACGCCCACCCGGGTCTGCGGCTCCAGAGTGCTTGGGTTTTACACTTCTCTTCCCCAAGACGGCTGTTCAAGAAGAGATTTTTGCTTGTCTTGCATATAGTCAGTAAAGGAAAATGTGTTTGTGTTTCTCAAGACCTGTGAACCACCTCAGGGAAACACACTTAAGCCCTCCTTTCTTTTGGTGAATTCTCAGAGAAAAGTCCTATACTTCACTAGCAAGCACATGTTCAGCCTCTTCTGGGTACCCAGACTCATGCCAGGAACGTGGGCAGGGTTTCAATACATGGCAGCACTCTAGCTCGCATTCACAAGACATTAGGGGCCCCCCAGCGGCTCAGACAGTAAGGAATGTGCCTGCAGTTCGGGTGACACGGGTCTGACCCCTGGGTGGGAAGATCCTCTGGAGATGGGAACGGCCACCCACTCCAGTATCCTTGCCTGGAGAATCCCATGGACAGAGGAGCCTGGCAAGCTACAGTTCATAGAGTTGCAAAGACTCGGACACAATCGAGCGATTCTAGCACACAAGAGCAAAGGAAACTGGACCTGGAGTCAAGGGCCTCTGTACTGGGAGTGCAGAATCTTATTGTTACTCACCCTGTGACTTAGTCTCCTCATCTTTATTTATTTTCTTTTAATATAAATTCATTTATTTTAATTGGAGGTTAATTACTTTACAATATTGTATTGGTTTTGCCATACCTCAGCATGAATCCACCACAGATATACACGTGTTCCCTGTCCTGAACCCCCCTCCCACCTCCCTCCCCGTACCATCTCTCTGGGTCATCCCAGTGCACCAGCCCCAAGCATTTAGTATCATGCATTGAACTTGGACTGGCTATCAATTTCATATATGATATTATACATGTTTCAATGCCATTCTCCCAATCATCCCATCCTCACCCTCTCCCACAGAGTCCAAAAGCCTGTTCTATACATCTGTGTCTCTTTTGCTGTCTTGCATACAGGGTTATTGCTACCATCTTTCTAAATTCCATATATATGCATTAGTATACTGTATTGGTGTTTTTCTTTCTGGCTTACTTCACTCTGAATAATAGGCTCCAGTTTCATCCACCTCATTAGAACTGATTCAAATGTATTCTTTTTAATGGCTGAGAAATACTCCATTGCGTATATGTACCAGGATTGGGTATGAGGGTGAAATGAGAAAACAGAACGGTTTATGACAATGTAACTGTGGAATATTAGAGCTAGAAGAGAACTTTAACTGTGGCAGCTAGTTCCTTCAAAATATCCACCCCCCCTAATCCCCTGACAAGTGAACCAAGTCTCTCAGAACTCACATCTGCCAGTATTCACACTCTTAGGCCACACAGAGCCTTGAGGCTTCCCTGAAGGTCCAGGGGCTAAGACTGCGCTCCCAGTGCAGGGGCCTAGGTTTGATCTCTGGTCAGGGAACCAGATCCCACATGCCACAACCTAAAAGAAAAAAGACCCCATAGCTGCAACTAAAATATAGTGCATACTGCATGCAGATGGAAGAATCTATAGGCTGCAACTAAGACCCAGCACAACCAAATCAATAAATAAACAAAAATATATTTTTAAAAAGATCATAAGGAGGCTTAAGGCTTCCAAGACTGGGTCTCTTGGGTAGTTTACTTCTGGGATACTTGCCCTTAGGACCCAGCTCCCATGCTGTGCAAAGCCTCCAGGTACCACAGAGAAGCCCGTGGAGGCGCTCCGCCTGCCACCAGCTGAGCTCTCAGCCACCCCCTGGAATCAACCATCAGCTGTGAGAGGGAGCCGTCTCCCTGGCCAGCCCAGCCGAGCCTGCTGATGACTCCAACCAACGTCTGAAGGCAACTGTATGAGACCCTCAGGTGGGAACTGCTCAGCTGAGCCCAAGTCAACCCACACAATGGCAAATGACAAGAAACGTTCTTCAAGCTACTGGATTGTAGAGCATTCTATTATACAGCAATAGAAAACCAGAAGGAAAATCGATTTCAGCAGTTATTCAAACTGGGGATACATGGGCTCCTTTGAGAATAATAACAGTACTCATTACATTCTAGGGCTGATGCCACGTGCTTTACTTAAGTAAATAAGATTAAATATGAATCCCATTGTTTAATCCACATAATCAGGGGTCCCCAGCCCCAGGCCATGGACCACCTAGCAGGAGGTGAGTAGTAGGCGAGAGAGAGGAGCTTCAGCTGCTGGGCCCCACTGCTCCCCATCGCGTGCCTACCACCTGAACCATCCTCCTCTCACCCTCACTCCCGTCCGTGGAAAACTGTCTTCCATCAGTCCACTCCCTGGTGACAAAAACATTCAGGGACCGCTGCTCATAATGACCCTCTGTAGTGGGTTCCATTATCATCATCCTCATTTTATGGATGACGGAACAGAGGCCTAGAGAGGTTGTGTGATGAAAACTGAGGCTTCTTTCCCCAGAGAAACGTCCTCATGCTCCAACACTGATAACTGACATTTCCCTGTTTGAGGAGCTCTGATGAACCTAACGTTTGTAGGTGACATTAACCAACTGTGGAGCAACTCCTTAAGAGTACTGCCTTAGTTCAAGGGAAGCCTTTCTCAAGTTGGCACAGAAGAGCCCGTATGAGCAAAAACTGGTGAGCCACCCTAAGTAAAAGGGAACCTCACATGTCCTTATACACGGCAGCTCCCCAAGCAGAATATTTATGACTGTGTGTGTGTGTGACCGTGTGTGTATGTCTAAGGAATGAAACTATGAAAGTGCTGGAAGACGTAATGTCTGTTACAGCTGGAAGTTTGAGAGAATCATGAAAGATAGAAAACAGATGAAACTAAGCTGATCTGACAAAGTGAAATAAGATCACAGCGGCTTTCATCTCCTAAGGAGATGACAAAAACAGTAAGAAAAAAAGAAAGAAAGAAAGAAAGTAAAGACAGTGAAAGTCGTTCAGTCGTGTGCACTCTTTGCGACCCCAGGGACTGTATAGTCCATGAAATTCTCCAGGCCAGAATACTGGAGCGGGTAGCCTTTCCCTTCTCCTGGGGATCTTCCCAATGCAAGAACCGAACCAAGGTCTCCTGCATTGCAGGCAGATTCTTTACTAACTGAGCAATCATAAACAAACCAGAAATTTTTACCAGTAGGAGCCAGACAAGGGCATAATCTAATGACATAAGAATTCAAGAAGTGGTGACAAAGAGTAAAAAAATAACTCGGAATATGATGGAGTGCAGCCTCCCTCCTACATGTAGCCCTGGTGAGTCAACAGGATCCTGAGATCTCTACTTATAGACCTCTTCTGGAGAGAAGGTGACATTTTCTTTTCCTCTTCTGTCTGGGTGGGGGGTGGGAGGGGGAGTCAGAGTTGTGGAATCAGCCACCAAGAGGAGAAGGGCAGTTCTTCCTCAGATGAGAGCAAGGGCGTCAGGACTGCACAGCGGTTAGGAGAACACCCACGCTCTCGGGTTACAGAAAGGGAGACGGGAGATGGAATACTTGGGGGAAATTTCCCACAGAATATATTCTGTGTGGATACTGCTGTCCACATTCAAACTATGAAAACAGACACGGATAAACAGAAAGAAAGAAAGGACAAAGCATGCCACAGGTAAGTTGAAGAACATATTCTAAAAGAGAGCACAACTTGGGGGATTTCCCTGGAGGTCTAGGGGTTAGGACTCCAAATTCCAATGCGGGGGCTGTGAGTTCCATTCCCGGTCAGGAACTAAGATGCCACAAGCTGTGCAGCACAGTCAAAAAGAAGAAAACTCCAGAGAGAATCTAAACTTAAAAAAACAAAAGAGAGAAAAGGAAACACAACTCAAAAAACAGAACATGAGTGCGTCTTCTCATGACCGTGATGAATGCAGTGGCGTAAGAACTGAAAGGAGAGCTGACAAAATCAACAGACTAGAGTTAAACTAGATCTTTCAGGATTAAGAAACCAAATCTAGGACCAAAAAATACCATAAAAGTTAATTAAACTATTACAGCTGTAAGAAATAGAAGGCTCAAAATCAAATTGCCATCATAATTATCATGACAATATCATAATCATCATGACAATGCAAAGGAAAAATAAAAAGATATTAATGGAATTAGAACAAAGAGAATAGATATTACGAATGACAAGAATAGATATTATGAACGACAAGCCAACATAAAGAGAATCAGAATGACTGAGAAGAGAAGCAAGCAATTTGAGCATTCTGAGACAAAGTATCTTAACATGATAAACACACTCTCTCTCTCTCTCTCTCTCTCTCTCTCTCTCTCTCTCTCTCTCTCTCTCTCACATACACACACACACACACACACACACAGAGTCTCCCCTACAGCAATGAAACAGTCTTCAAGAAAGTAACGTAAGGAAACCATCCATGATCTGAAAATTAGTAGGAATACCAGTCCTTGAAGGTAAATAAAAACCAAAAAGCACGTCACAGCTTGAGGTCATCTTTAGAGAATCTCCTCACATAGAAGCAAACTGGGGTGAGGGATGGATGGGAAAGGAGAATAAGATTTCGATGCTAATAGCGATATAGACACAGAGCAGTGAACCTGGCATCAGTCCAGGACTGAGAGGGGGTCACACCCTGAAAACGAGGTGAAGAAGAAGACATTCTGCCTCTCAGAGGCCGACTGCACGAAACAGGGACCTAGGACCAGTTCTGCTGGAGGAGAAAAGGCTTCCCCTGAGATTTCAAGGCCACTGGCCAACACTCATACAGATTTGTACAATGAAATACACCAAAAAATTCCAAGGCAAGAATTTAATTTCGAGGGACCCAGGTCTTTAGTGCCTAAAACTCATGACAGAAGCAAGCACGTACCTCCAACCCAGGTCTCCTAAAACTCCTACAGGCAAAGTTCCATCATATATGAGCTCACAATATAAAACCAGAAAATGCCCCAATAACAAGCCATTGTAATGAGTAAGGCTTGGCAGGGGAAAAATGTTACTCATAAAGATTAGATATTAGAAATCTCGAACTGAAAATATTTTAATATGATTATGTAAGTAACAAAATTTAAAAGAAGCAAGAAACTATCAAATGAGCAACAAATACACTATAAAAGAACCAAATAAGACTTTTTCTAAAAATGAAGACTACAATAGAAATGAAAATATCTATGAAAGATTTGAAAAGCAAAACAGACACATCTGAAAAAAGAATCAGTGAGCTCAAATATAAATCTGAAGAACTGACACAGAAAACAACTCAGAGAGGATGGAAAACTCTGGTTAAGAAAATTACAGAATGGAGTGATAGAAGTTCAACATAATTTAATCCAAGTTAGAAAAGTAGATAACAGAAAGAATGGGGGAGAGGAAATAATTAAAGAAAATAATTAGCCTCCAATTAAAATAAATCAGTTTATATTTAAAAAATAAAAAAATAAAGAAATACTAGCTGAGAATTTTTGCAGAATCCAGTGAAGACATGAATCCTCATACTTAGAAAAGTAGAGAGTCACTCAGTCATGTCCAACTCTTTGTGACCCCATGGGTTATACAGTCCATGGAATCCTCCAGGCCAGGATACTGGAGTGGATAGCCATTCCCTTCTCCAGGGGATCTTCCCCAGCCAGGGGTCAAACCCAGATCTCCCGCGTTGCAGGAGGATTCTTTACCAGCTGAGCCACAAGGGAAGCCCAAGGACAGTGGAATGGGTAGCCTATCCCTTCTCCAGCAGATCTTCTCCACCCAGGAATCAAACGGGGGTCTCCTACATTGCAGGCAGATTCTTTACCAACTGAGCTATTCAGGGGAAGTCAAATTCCTAAACAGAATAAACCATAAAAAGGCCATGTCCAAGACACATCATAGTGAAAAGACAGAATGCCAAAAACAAAAATAAGATCTTAAAAGAAGTCTGAAAGAAAAGATGTATTATCCACAAAAACATAAAGATCAACATCTGACTTATCAAATATGGAAGTCAGAAGATAGTGGGATCAAATTTTCAATGTGCTGACAGAAATAACTGTCAACTAGATGTATAAACCAGAGAAGGTGATGGCATCCCACTCCAGTACTCTTGCCTGGAAAATCCCATGGACAGAGGAGCCTGGTAGGCTGTGATCCACGGGGTCGAGAAGAGTCAGACAAGACTGAGCGACTTTCCTTTCACTTTTCACTTTCATGTATTGGAGAAGGAAATGGCAACCCACTCCAGTGTTCTTGCCAGGAGAATCCCAGGGATGGGGGAGCCTGGTGGGCTGCCATCTACGGGGTCACACAGAGTCAGACACGACTAAAGTGACTTAGCAGCAGCAGCAGCAGATGTATAAACCCAACAAAACTATACTTCCAGAATGAGTGAAAACAGACGAGAGGTGATTGTCACCACAGGGGCGGGGGCAGTAAACGACAGCAGCTTCCCAGAGAATTATGCCCCCGTTTAAAAAAATAAAAAGAAGATATGACCACTACCAGGCAACCTAGAAAAATGCTTAGAAGAATGAGAAACAGGGCCTACACAGGCATGTTAAATACGCCTACCTAGAATAACAGAATAGAAGGAAATAAATTTCAATGGTAGGACTCCCATAGTGGCACAGTGGATAGGAATCTGCCTGCCAATGCAGGGGTCACAGGTTCGATACCTGCTTTGGGAAGATTCCGCATGCCGCGGGGCAATGAAGCCCATGGCCATGACTACCAAGTCTGCGCGCTGCCACCACTGAAGCCTGTGCACCAACAGCTTGTGCTCCACAGCAAGAGAAGCCCACTCTCTGTGACGATGGACAGCCCCTGCCCGCTCCAATTAGAAAAACCCAGGCGCAGTAACAAAGACCCAGTGCAACCCCAAATAAAATTAAGTAATTTTTTAAAAACTTCAGTGGTATTAGTGGGATTTTGAGTTATTTTAAAATCTTTCTGAAATGGGAGCATTATTTTTATAGAAAACTCAAATTTACCCAGGTCTTACCAAATGAGAGAAGTAAGTTGAGGTCACAGTAGCAGGAATGAGTCGTATTGGCTTTGACCTCTAACGGACTGGTGGACTGACAGTGATTGCTTGAAGAGTTACACGGTGACGTATATTCTGAAGCCCCACTGAAGTTCAAGGGCACAGAATGCTGAATCAATTCATCCTGTCTGCCACGGGAGCAGAGTCAGGGCAACAGCACAGGACCTTTGTGTTTGTCATTCTAGACCTAAAGATTCCAATTTGCCTATGGCTTATTTTTTAAAAATTAAGATATAATTAGCACAAGCAAGGAGCAATGATCTTAGGCGTTCAGCTTGATAGGTTTTGACAATTGTCTACATCCTTGAAACCACCACTGCAAGCCAGATATAGAACATTTTCATCATCTGGAAAGTTCCCTCATGTTCTACCTAGTCACCTTCTCCACCCTCAACTTCATTCTGAATCCTCTCACCATAGATTAGTTTTTAGCTGCTCTCAAATTGCACAGAAATGATTGTGTTCTCTGGCTCAGCATAATGCCTATGAGCTTCATTCATCATAACGTATATACTATTAGTCCATTCTTTTAAATTACTGACTGTATTTCATTTCATGGAAAGTTTATTCATTCATTCTCAACTTGATGGTTATTTGGGTTGTATTCAGCTTAAGGATATTTATAAAGTTGCTTGCGAACATTCATATCCAAATCATTTTGTGGATGTGTGTTTTCATTTTCTCAGGTAAGAATAGAACTGTGGAGTCATAGGGAAGGTGTTATATATGTTTAACTTCATAAGAACCTGTCAAATAAATTCCTGAAGTGGTTATACCATTTTGCATTCCCACCCTCAGTTGTTCCACTTCCTCACCAAGAGGTGGAGTCATTC
Organism: Madoqua kirkii; assembly: GCA_006408675.1. Lineage (NCBI taxonomy): Eukaryota > Metazoa > Chordata > Mammalia > Artiodactyla > Bovidae > Madoqua > Madoqua kirkii. The sequence continues at coordinate 75,275 of SJYC01097493.1, forward strand.
TGAAGTTCGTCATCCTAATGGTGTGGAACGGCATGGAATGGTTTTTCATAGCAATAAGAATTACAGAAGTTAGGGCTGTGAGCTTGCAATTAAGAAGTAGCGTATTGGAATTAACAGAGAGCACTGCTGCGATGACCTGGATAAAGTACAAAGCAGGAAGAGGAGGCAAATTATATTGTTGAAATCTCAGCCTGTTCCACTAATGTTCCAGCTACTGTGAACCCAAAAGCCTCTTCTTCCTCTTTTGACTCCCTGTATGAATTCCTCGTGGGCTTCCCTGGAGGCTGAGTGGTAAAGAACCCACCTGCCAATGCAGGAGACACAGGTTTGATCTCTGGGTAGGCAAGATTCCCTGGAGGAGGGGATGGCAACCCTCTCCAGTATTCTTGCCTGGGAAATCCCATGGACAGAGGAGCCTGGTGGGCTAGAGTCCAAGGGGTCACGAACAGTTGGACGTAACTTAGTGACTGAGCAAGGTTGCTCTTCGTGGTTTCAGCTGTTATTTCCTTGATGAGTAAAACACTGGAGACTTTTATCATATGCTGAATGCCAGCTGTATAGCTCTTTTGTTAAGTGTTCCTGTGTGTTACTTATTGAGTATCAGAATGAGTTCATTTTTAAAAGGAAGTGTATGGGAACTCCCCTGGGGGCTGGGGGCTGGCTTCCGTATCAAGCTTATTTCATTGTTGTCATCATCGGCACAGAAATTGCCACGACTGTCAGGCTTTCTTAGCTCTGGTGGCCAGGTCCTCTTTCCTCCATTTACTGAGCTCCTGAGCTCTCTGCCTCGGGGCCTCTCTGACTCTGCCTTGAGATACTGTCATCTTGAATTCTGCTCACCGTCCAGCCACACGCTCCTGGTCGCCCTGGTTCAGAGTGGGCTTGTTGCTTGGTTACGGTCTCGCAGGCCCAGCTCTGGTTGGTCCAGCCCTGCCTCACCTCCTGGCCTCTCCTGCCTGAGAGCCGGGCATCTGGAAGTGTCTGCTCTGGAAAGACTGGGATTCAATGGTATTGATTCCACACCCATTAGGAGTAGCTTCTAAGAGACAGGGTGATCGAGTTGTCTGGCCGTTGGGCTTGTTTTTCCCCTGAGTTAAGTATTTTGTGGGTAATTTTTTTCCCAAATGGAAAAAAGAAAAAGAAAACTATTTGCCACTACTCTTAGGTGGGAAAGAGAAAAAGCTGGCAACGAGAGCAAATGGAACTTCCACGTTCTCCTTTCATAGAAGCCTATCGTCTCTGTAGCCCACCGCCACTGTTTCCGGTATCCTCTGTATGCATTACTTCTTAATTAAGATCAATATTTTAGTAGCGGAGGAACCTTAATCATGGGAATAGAACTTTTATCTCTCTGGCTGTGTCTTACCAAGACATGTCAATAGCACCATCTCCCGCTAGGCAGTTTGTGAGTGAATGCATAAAAATAAGTTAATAACAAGGACTTTTCCCTCCATGGACCAGGTGCCTGGCATGTCCAGGCTGGAAAAGCAGTGGACACAGGTGGCAGAGTACCAAGGACCAAAGCTGAGAAGGTTGTTGCAAGTTGACTCGGCGACCTGTATCCAGGCTAACAAGGGTGTCGGGTGTGGTGTGACCTGCAGACTCAGCTGCGTCATGGACTGACCATGCATACGGCTGGTTCTTACTGTCCCCTGTGCTGTTTACACTTCTACAGAAAGAGAACAGCAATGCCTGCCTTACCCATTAACAGAGTCAACAAGGAAACATTCAGCCCTGTGTCAAGGGGGCGGGAAAACACTTCAACAGCACAGAGGCAGTCTCTGGAGCTAGCCTCCTGGTTGAGGAGTCAGACATTAGAATCAGGAAATAAATGATGTGTGATGAGCTTTATGATGGGCAAGTACAGAGAATTCTGAGAGCCTGGAGGAAGGATACTTAAAGCAGCACAAAGGGTTGGAGGGACTTCCACAGGAGGTGGCATCTAAGTGGCCCCCAAAGAGATGGGGAATTAATCAGGCAAGGAAGCAAGAGAAGAGATTTCTGTGTTGGGAAGAGCATTTACGGAGGAAAGACCTCAGTAACAGAAAATGCAGAGCAAGTTCAGGAAAGTAAAGGACTTTCCGATGAATAGGCTTGGAAGGCACAGAGGGGAGAGGAAAAAATGCTGGGAAGAGCTGGGGTTATAGGACACCATGGAGACAAGTCGCTCCTATTATGTACTGTTCAAATTCCTGACCCAAAGAAGCCACGAGCATAATAAAAAATGGTTGATATATGCCCCTGAGTTTGGGGGTAATTTGTTATGAAGCAACGGTAATAATGTAATATTATTTTAATGAAGTTCAGTGACATTAAAGTAACGGAAAAGTGATGCTTACAAAGCTATGACTACCCCTCCTCCTCTGTCCCAAGCGTTCATACTGTTGTCCCAAAGGGGTGTCACTCTTAAGCTTCGTGTAGACAATACTTCTAATCTTAATGGCTATTTCTTTCAGAGATATCAGGGAATCCAATTTAAGCCACAGCAACTCTTTAAAGTCTCCTATTCTCTACTCGCTAGCACGCAAGGCTCCTAGTGTTTTTCACTCTTCTGCTCCAACGTAGCTCTCTCATCCATGCTGTCTTTCCCCACACCCTGGTCCCTTGAACTCTTCTCTATGAATGCATTTCCAGGCAAGGCGCTCCTTTCACACTGCACAGGCCTCTCATGCTAAGCAGCCTTAGGACTGCCTTTCTTTTGGTAATCAGCCCATATACTTTCTCTTTCAACCGCTGAAGCTGGAGAAAGAGAAAACGTGACCCAAGAAGAAACAAAATCTGAACTGTCCCATATCTGTAAGACAACTGAATTCATAAATAAGAAAAAAAGTTCATTACAAGAACACTCCAGGCTCACTTGTCGATGCTATGGAAAATTTAAGGAAGGGATAATATGAATCTCACATAACCTCTTTCAAAAAATAGAGAAGGAGGGATTTTACTTTATGAAGCATATCTATAATATCAAAACCCAACAAACACATTACATAAGAAACACAGAGACTCCCCTGATAGCCCACTGGCTAAGACTTGTGCTCCCAACGCCTGGGTTTGATCCCTGGTCAGGCACGTAGATCCCATGTACCACAACCAAGAGTTCGCATGCTGCAACTGAAAGAACCTGCATGCTACAACTGAGACTCAGCGCAGCCAAACAAATAAATACTTTTCAAAGAGAGAAAGAAGTGCAAACCAATATTCCTTATGAACCTAGACACAAAAATCCTTAACAACAACAAAAAAATAGCAAGTCAAATTTAACAATGTTTCTAGGGTAATGGTTCATGACAAAGTGATGTTTATTGCAAGAACGCAAGACATTTTGCATTCAAAAGGTAATCAGCATATATATTGATATTAGTTATCTGCTGCTACATAAAGAAATCACTTCCAAAAACTCAGCATACTAAAGCAATGAACATTTATTATCTCACCATTTCTTTGGGTGAGGAATCCTGCTGCTGTTTAACTGGGTGTTCAGGCACAGGGTCTCTTACAACGCTGATGTCAAGGGGTAAGTCTGGATAGTGGTCTCATCTGAAGACTTAAATGAGGGTGGCCCTGCTTCAAGATCACTCATGTGGTTCTCAGTAAGATTCAGTTCCTCACGGGCTTTGGACTGAAGCCCGAAGCTCTTCTCCAGCTAATGGCCAAAGGCTTCCCTCAGTTCATGCCAAGTGGACCTCTGGCTCCACAGAGCAGCTGACAACGTGGCACTCGGCTTTCCTCAGAGCAAGTGAATGAGGGAAATCACCCATAATAGAATTCACAGTCTTTTTATACCTGGATCACTGGGGACCATATTACAGGCTACAAACCACACTGAAGTTCAACCGATTTAAAAATCAGAATAAAAGAAAAAATATGATCATTTCATTAATGAAGAAAAAGTGTCTGACAAAATTCAACATCCATTCTTAATAAAAAAAAAACTTTTAGGAAATTATTAATAGAAAATAACTTTCTCAACCTGATAAAAGACATGTGTGTAAAACCTCAAGATAACATCATACTTAATGATGAAAGTATGAGTCCTTTCCTTCTAAGAACATGAACAAGGCAAGGATGCTCGCTCTGAACACTTCTATTCCCCATGGTCCTAGAGGTCATAGCAAGTTCAATAAAGCAAGAAAAATAAATAAAAGGTATAAATAAAGAACAGGAAGAAGTAAAACTATCTCTGTGTGTAGATAATATACTTATGTACATAGAATATCCTTTAGGAATTTTTTAAAATTACTAAAATTAATAAATGAGTTTAGCAAGCTTACAGAACACAGTGCTAATATGTAAAAATCAATATTATTTGACACAAACAGTTGGAAGAAAAAATGTTAAGGTATCATTATAAAACATCAAAAATACAATATTTAGGAACAAATTTAATGTCAGATGTGCAAAACCTCTGCTAAAAAACCCCCTAAATGCAGAGCCAATGAAAGATTAATGGACTAAAGGAGGAAAGTAATCACATGATCATTTTAATAGAGGCATAAAAGGTCATCTAACAAATTTCAACTCTTATTTATGCTCAAAAACCTATTTTTGGTTCAGCTCAGTCATGCAGTCATGTCTGACTCTTTAGGACCCCATGGGCTGCAGAACACCAGCCTTCCCTGTCCATCACCAACTCCCAAGCTTACTCAAACTCATGTCCATCTGCATATTCCCATCTCTTTAAGAAAACCTATTTTACAAAAAAACTAAAAAAGGAACCCCTTAAGTACAGCTGCCAAAAACACACGAGTTCGGTTACTTAAGGTCAAATGAGAAACTACTCTAAAACAGAGTGGCTTGAAACCACAGCAATTTATACTATTCGTGACTCGGTGTGAAGTTGGGCAGTGTTCAAAGCTGGCTGTTTCTTCCACTCCATCTGGCACGGGCTGGGGTCACTCACTCACCTGCATTCAGAGGGGGGCTGGGCTGGGCGAGAAGGTCCCAGAAGGCTTCACTCACATCTGGCCCCTCAGGCCCCTCCCCTGGTCTCTCCTTCTCCATGTGGCCTCTCATCAGCCAGCAATGTAGCCCAAGTCATTTACAGCACAGCACAGCCTCCCAAGGGCATAGAAACACTTCCAGCATATTCTGTTGGCCAGAACAAGTCACAGGCTAGCCCAGAATCACCTGGAAGGGAAAACAAATCACAGCTCTTGATGGAAGGTCATGACAGACAGAGTGGAAAGAATTGATGGTGACCATCTCTGACAGCTATCTACCGCAAGGACTGGATGAAAAGATGAACTGTCTGTTTGTTTGGTTTAGTTTCCTCATTTCTTTAACCAGAGTGAGAACTGGAAGGAAGGTTTAGTTCTCACTCTGGTTAAAGAAATGAGGAAACTAAACCAAACAGTCTCGCTTCTTTTTAGCCTTTCTTTCTTTAAGCAGAACATAAACCTGGTGACAGGATTTTTATGTATTTCCTGGTCTGTATAAGCTCCAGTACGATGTTAGCTTTACATAAAACGGCTGACAACTTTTAGCATCTTCTTCAGTGTCCTTTTGGTTCCACCTGCCCCCTCCTGCCTTCTTCTCTCATTCAGTTTCTTATCATCTTCTTCAAATTCAAACCTAAGACTGCTGCTGCTGCTGTTGCTTTTTATGTGGTTATCTTGAGATTCAGGAGGGACCTTTTATGTGATCTGTGTAAGTTATAGACAGACACATACATATATAGATGTGTATATATATGTATGATTGAAAAAGCAATTATTACAAAACAAAAAGTATTTACTGAAAGTGTGCTAGGCATGGAGCTAGGCACAGTCCAGCTTTAGAGATGCACATGTAGCTGGTAACTATAGTGAAAATTAATACATGTTTGAACAGGGATATGATCAAGGTGTTGTTGAGTCATAGAAGCAAGAACAAGAGAGTAAATCAGAGATGACTTTACTGAAGATAAAATTGTGTTGCATCTTGAAGGATGAATAATTTATCAAAAAAGAAGACATTCCAGGTAACTTGAGCAGCACATGACTTTGATGAGCTTATAATATGTAGGATTTTTAAAGTTACAAGAGCAGAAGAAGGCTGTAATCAAAGTGAAATTCAGCTATTGAAAAAGTAGGGACCCAAGCTTATATGATAGTAAAGAAATTTATTATATATCTCATGACTTTTTAAAAGAAGAACTCAATGTATCTAATTTATCCTAAACCAAATATTTTCCCAAATATTTATGAAGTCCTTTCTTAGAGAATAAGTGAAGTACTGAAATATTTTGGCCACTTGATACGAAAAATCCTGTGCTGGGAAAAGTTGAGGGCAGGCAGAGAAGGGGACTACAGAGGATGAGATGATTGGATGGCATCACTGACTTGATGGACATTGGTTTGGGTGGACTGAAGGAGCTGGTGATGGATAGGGAGGCCTGGCATGCTACAGTTCATGGGGTCACAATGAGTCAGACACAACTGAGCAAATGAACTGAACTGAACTGAACTGAATGTGCTTTATGACTCTAAGGAGTTATGAAATCCATTTGTAATTAACTTTTTATAGACAAAACTATTTCATCAATCATATGTTTACCATTTGCCTTCTCACTGGGGGATCGTTTCCTTAATATAAGGATAATAAACTTTAGAGCTCTATCAGTTCAGTTCAGTCACTCAGTCATGTCTGACTCTGCAACCCCATGAATCACAGCACGCTAGGCCACCCTGTCCATCACCAACTCCCGGAGTTCAATTAAACTCACATCCATCTAGTCCATGATGCCATCCAGCCATCTCATCCTCTGTCATCCCCTTCTCCTCCTGCCCCCAATCCCTCCCAGCATCAGAGTCTTTCCCAATGAGTCAACTCTTCACATCAGGTGGCCAAAGTATTGGAGTTTTAGCTTCAGCATTAGTCCTTCCAATAAACCCCCAGGACTGATCTCCTTCAGAATGGACTGATTGGATCTCCTTGCAGTCCAAGGGACTCTCAAGAGTCTTCTCCAACCCCACAGTTCAAAAGCATCAATTCTTCGGTGCTCAGCTTTCTTCACAGTCCAACTCTCATATCCATACATGACTACTGGAAAAACCATAGCCTTGACTAGATGGACCTTTGTTAGCAAAGTAATGTCTCTGCTTTTGAATATGCTATCTAGGTTGATCATAACTTTCCTTCCAAGGAGTAAGTGTCTTTTAATTTCATGACTGCAATCACCATCTGCAGTGATTTTGGAGCCCCCCAAAATAATGTCTGACACTGTTTCCACTGTTTCCCCATCTATTTGCCATGAAGTGATAGGACCAAATGCCATGATCTTCATTTTCTGAATGTTGAGCTTTAAGTCAACTTTTTCACTCTCCTCTTTCACTTTCATCAAGAGGCTTTTTAGTTCCTCTTCACTTTCTGCCATAAGGGTGGCATCATCTGCATATCTGAGGTTATTGATATTTCTCCCGGCAATCTTGATTCCAGCTTGTTTCTTCCAGTCCAGCGTTTCTCATGAAGTACTCTGCATAGAAGTTAAATAAGCAGGGTGACAATATACAGCCTTGACGTACTCCTTTTCCTATTTGGAACTAGTGTGTTGTTCCATGTCCAGTTCTAACTGTTGCTTCCTGACCTGCATATCAGTTTCTCAAGAGGCAGGTCTTGTGGTCTTATATTCCCGTCTCTTTCAAAATTTTCCATGTAAAGAGGCTATACTCAGTTTGCCCACCTTATAGGACCCAAAGAAATGAGACTCTAGTAGTAAAAGGTCACCAGTCTGGTGAAATTGTTTTTCAGAATTGGAACCGTCCCAAACAGCCCTAAAGTTTTATACCCCTGGCAGATCCAAGTCCTCCATTCAGAAGGCAGGTTCTAGTCCTGAACTGAATTATTCTATGGATTGCTGAGTCTTCAGCCTCAATAGTCACTCTGATTTGACTTGAATCCCCTGACCACCTTTTCATGGCTCTGTAGCAGGCTTCCCAGGTGGCACTAGTGGCAAGGAATCCGCCTGCCAATGCAGGAGGCTTAAGAGACGCAGGTTCCATCCCTGGGTTGCGAAGATCCCCTGGAGAAAGAAATGGCAACCCTCTCCAGTATTCTTGCCTGGAGAATCCATGGAGAGAGGAGCCCGGAGGGCTGTAATCCAGAGGGTCACAAAGAGCTAGACACAACAGGAGCGATTTAGCACACACGTAGCCTGGAGGACAGCATGGCAGCGCACTCCAGTATTCTTGCCTGGAAAATCCCCATGGACAGAGGAGCCTGGCAGGCCCACCCGTGCATCCACAGGGTCGCAAAGAGTCACGCGACTGAACAACTAAGCACAGCACACAGAATAGCTAAAATATAGTCGAGTGTTTACGCTATCCAATAAACCCAAAGCCCCACTCTGAGTAACAAGTCAGGTACACATAATACAAACAGCCTAACAAGAGGGGAGTCTGGGAGAGGCATGGCCCTTTCTTTCATATAAAAGAACACAGCCCATTCCAGGAAGCCAGTGACTCAAACCCATTCCAGAAACCAATGCAGCATTCTGTCCATGTATAGGATTTTTCTTCCTTAAAAGGTGGTGTATAAAAAGGAACAAATTAGCAATATTTCCTGGAATGTGGAGCCCAAACAATGTCTCGATGTTTCTTTATTCTGGACATCCTGGAGAAAGTCCCTCAGCACTGGAGGAGAGGAAGAGAGCGCCCTGCGAGTGCTTGCCCGCAGCATTCCAGCAAATGCTCGAGACGGGCAGTGCTGATTGTATTATTTTGAAGACAATGTGTGTGTGCATGTGTGTGTATGCATGTGCCCTGGTGCCCATTGTTTTAATAAAGTCCATATTCCTTTCTCTTTTACAAAAGAGAAATAATACATCATTTGAGAGGTTGAAGAAACATTTGAGAACACACCCCCTCACTAACAAATGAGTAAACAGAGGCCAGAGAAGTTGAATAACTCTCCTGAGGTCACAGAGCTAATTGGAAGCAGGGCAACAACCAAGCTGGGTCTCCAGTCTTCTAGTTAGAGAGTCTGTGCATCACTTAAATAGGTGGACACTTACTAACATATCACTTTATACTCAAGTACAGGGAATTTGATCAAAATTAGCTTAAGTGTGCGGAATCCAGAATGATGCTATTCAGTACGGCAGACAGTGCTCATGTGGCTTCTGACAGCTTGAACTGGGGCTAGAGACACTGAGAAAGCCAATTTTTAGTTGTGTTTTACTTTAATTAATTTAAAAGTGAATGTAAAGGCCACTGCTTGAGCCAGAACTTCCCTGGCAGTCCAGCGGTTCAGACTCTGCACTTCCATTGTAGGGGGCATGCTCAGGGAACTAGACGCCACACGCCACTTGGTATGGCCAAAAACCTCCAAACAAAAAACCAAACGAAAACCCCACTACTTGATTCAGCTACGGGGAAACTCTACGCCTGTTTGGAACAACTGTGGTATGTGTATCCATGTAAATCTTATGAAATATAAAATATACATCAAGTTTTCCAATGAAAATAGAGTGGTTGAACTGAGATGTGCTCTCAGTATAAGAGAGATACTGGATTTCAAAAACAGTATAAAAAGTGTAAAATATATCATTAGTAATTTTTCTGTTGACATGCTGAAATAATCTTTTAGATGTACTGGCTTAAATAAAATATATTAATTTCACCAGGTTTTTCCTTTTTAAATATTAAACACTAAAATAAATAAATATTAAAATTACACACGTGGCTTGTATTATATTTCTGTTGGACAGTCTAGAGTCAGACTGTCCACAATGACATCTCTGTTACACTGTATCACAGGTCTCTATCCTTGGGAAATTTATTGGGTAGTTATGAGAAGCAACTGTCTTCTCTGAAAAATGAAAAAGAGAAAGGTGTGAGGATTTCCTTCCCCTTTCTTTTTCTGTTTCTGGACATTGCTGTGATGACAGCCACTTTCAAATGATCGGGAGAAGCATGGCCAATACACAAAACACACAACGGCCACTCAAGGGCTACCTGAGCAAACGACATAGGTGAAATTTCCTGGTATGCAGTTGGGTTTAAGAATCTACATTCCCTCTCTTGCTCCTTTGCCCCCGAATCCTGAACACACTTTTCCAGCCATCTCCACTTGTCTGCTCGTGAGAAACACATCTAAGCAGATGCAATCCAGGGCAGTCACATGTGTTATATGCATGTGATTTGCCAAAATTTGCATGTAATTGGCTTCTGTCTGTAGAATCTGGTCTCTGGCTATTTGATTTTACTGCTGAAATTAAGATATACAGGAGAGTATATTCCCTCTGCCTCCCTCCGTCGATCTTTCTACTCTTTCCTCCCAGCTGGCACCGTTGCACTGGCAAGTGGGGTTTCAGAGGTTTCTGAGGGTGAAGAGATGCTTGATGAGGGGGCAATGGGCGAGGAACGGGATGCTTTGCTTTCATAACACGAGGAACAACATGAGGGTAAAGGGCCCTGATCAGACTGAGGGGAAGGGTATCCTCTTGATGTAGCTGGACTCTGCTGACCTGGGCTAGAAACTGGTTCCCCCCCCCAAGCTTTGAGCTGGTGGGGTCTGAGGGAGGTGGGGTCACAGCCTAAGGGGAAAATGAGAGCACAAAATGGAGCTAGGAATCCAACAGGAGTTTCGGCCAGATGCAGGCAGGAGAAACGTGAGTGTCCCAGGAATGCCCAGAGATGTTTCAGAGACAGCAGGATGCCCACGATAAATAGGATGGATTTTCAAGATGACTGTAATAATATTTAATAAAATGACAAGATGATGCTAGCACATTCAGGGATTTGGGGGTGGGGGGCAGGTTGATCTGTTAGTTACAGAGAGTCTCCCAAGCGATGGATTCTGACCGAGCTGGTGACATCCTCCTCCTAAGCACAGCAGCCCACCCATCACTCTCGTTCATCTCCTCTGGGACCACCCAGGACCTTCCTTTCCCACCATGGTTGTAGCAAAAGACAGCCTCAGGCTGTCTCACCACATCCAGGAGTCAGGCAGAGAACCTGGGATGGGCATGGAGTTTGGAACAGCTCATTTAGACCCACAGCACATGTGGTCTTGCGCACAAACAAAAACAGTTGCATTTTATTAAGTCATACCCAGACAGCATGATGTCCTAGGCAGAGTTTGCATTACTCCAGATACAAATACCATGAACTTCACACTTCGCCTCGCCAGCCTGCGAGGTGCCAGACAGATGCCTGCCTGATGCTAAAGATGGTCACCACGAGCCCAAACACTCCTGTGCTTGGCTTACACTTTCTGTCTGGCAGATAGAAAATGCTTACTGCAAATCCACCCTCTCAAGGAGGCTGAAGAACCCTTAGGTGACATTTTAAAGTGATTGTGCTCTGAAGTGTAGCTCTGAATAAGTGTGGGGGGGGGGGCACAGAGAGGTTCACAAAACTTATTTTCAGCTCCTGTAGTTAGTTCCCAAACACCAGTACTCTAAAAACTGCACAAGAATCACCTTGCAAGGTGTTTAAAAATATGGATGCCAGATTTTCAGCCCTAGGGATTTTGATTCCACATGTCTTGGGTAGGCTGGGCATCTAAGTTGCTAGGATTTTAATACGCAGCCACGGCTGAAACTCACCAACTTGGATCATCGCAGAAAGACAAAGATCTGTACTTGAGTCTGCTTCCACTCAGATTATCACTTGCAACTGGGCAAGGAACTCTGGAAACAAGGTCCTAGGTACAGAAGGGTTTTATCTCCATCCAATGTGCAGATTTTTGTCAGGAGGCGACAAATTGAGTTAAGGTTTGAGTAAAGCAGATAGCGGGGCTTCCTAGGTGGCTCAGTGGTAGAGAATTTGCCTGCCAAAGCAGAAGCCACAGGAGACGCGAGTTCGACCTCATGTGGTCTTGCGCACAAACAAAAACAGTTGCATTTTATTAAGTCATACCCAGACAGCATGATGTCCTAGGCAGAGTTTGCATTACTCCAGATACAAATACCATGAACTTCACACTTCGCCTCGCCAGCCTGCGAGGTGCCAGACAGATGCCTGCCTGATGCTAAAGATGGTCACCACGAGCCCAAACACTCCTGTGCTTGGCTTACACTTTCTGTCTGGCAGATAGAAAATGCTTACTGCAAATCCACCCTCTCAAGGAGGCTGAAGAACCCTTAGGTGACATTTTAAAGTGATTGTGCTCTGAAGTGTAGCTCTGAATAAGTGTGGGGGGGGGGGCACAGAGAGGTTCACAAAACTTATTTTCAGCTCCTGTAGTTAGTTCCCAAACACCAGTACTCTAAAAACTGCACAAGAATCACCTTGCAAGGTGTTTAAAAATATGGATGCCAGATTTTCAGCCCTAGGGATTTTGATTCCACATGTCTTGGGTAAGGCTGGGCATCTAAGTTGCTAGGATTTTAATACGCAGCCACGGCTGAAACTCACCAACTTGGATCATCGCAGAAAGACAAAGATCTGTACTTGAGTCTGCTTCCACTCAGATTATCACTTGCAACTGGGCAAGGAACTCTGGAAACAAGGTCCTAGGTACAGAAGGGTTTTATCTCCATCCAATGTGCAGATTTTTGTCAGGAGGCGACAAATTGAGTTAAGGTTTGAGTAAAGCAGATAGCGGGGCTTCCTAGGTGGCTCAGTGGTAGAGAATTTGCCTGCCAAAGCAGAAGCCACAGGAGACGCGAGTTCGACCCCAGGGATGGGAAGATCTCCTGGAGGAGGAAAATGCAACCCTCTCCTGGAGGAGGAAAATGCAACCCACTCCAGTATTCTTGCCTGGGAAATCCCATGGACAGAGGAGCCTGGCGGGCTACAGACCATGGGGTCACAAAGTCAGATACAACTGAGCACGCATGCGTGCAAAGCAGGTTGCACAAGTATGCATACCTAATCATCTGCCCTATTTGAGACATAACCATTAGTCTTCCTTCCTGTAGGACTTTTGATATAAGGAGAGCTTATCTGCCCACCTCATCCCCAGCCACTAGGACAGTTGGTTCTTCCTTAACTGTAATGAAGACAATTAAAAATGAAGCCTGTGGTGCAGGAAGGTTTGCTTATATTTTGTGTACACAAGCCTTGTCAAAACAGGTACCAGGCACTCTAAGAAAGACCTAGGATTTACGTCAAACTCCTTATTAAAGCAGAAGGGGAGAAACAAAGTCTCTGCGTTGTGTTTTTTAAAACTGTCAGGCCTCCCCGCTGTCACCCGGATTGTCGCCATGCTCGATTAGAAGGTGGCCCACTTCTGCTGCTGCTCAGCCCGGTTCAATTAACACCTTCCCCTCAGTCCCAAACATCCCTTTAAACCACTCTGCTCCGCCCAGAGAGACTTTTACACCTGTCTTAGCAATTCTGGGAGAGACGTTTTGAAGTGCCTTTTCAAAATCCCTTGTTAATGATCTGGTAATTATTGTGGTGACTTTTTATTAAAGTGTGAAGTGCTTAGCTGGCTCTTAGCTAAGAGAATCCCCCAGGCACCTGCAAGGAGGGACGCAAGAAGGGACAAAGGGGAAAAACACCCTGAGTCTAGGTCTGTCCCAAAGTTACAGGGGCAGCTGAATCAGGCCAGAGAAGACGCCCTGCCTGAGGCTGTCAAACCACCCGGAGCTCCTCCTGGCCGATGAGAACTCAAGTCCTGGGAACAGCCTGATTTTAGAATGTGGGGAAGCTTACACAAATGACCCTCAAATTCCCAGCAGTCTCCTGGTGGCAATATCAGGTCCCATGGCTGGCTGTAGGGAGGAGCACACTCCTACATATGGACTAGGTACTGTCCTTGGTGCCCCAGCCCACATCCATTTTAAGAAGTCAGGGCTCCTGCCCAGAGAGGCCTGGGGAGAGTTATTGATGCCCTCCTGTCCTTCAGATCTCAGCTGCCAGTGTGCACCAAGTGTGGTCCAGTTATGCTGGACGCTCCCCGCATCCAGAAGCCCAGTATGCCACCCACCTTCCTACCTGTGCTCCCCAACATCCTGCTCCACTTGTCAGAGTAAAAGGAGCACCCCAGGGGCTGAAACAGGATTTGGGGGCTCTCATAGCCTCATGATTCCTCATAATGGCAGAGACTGCAACACAAATTCTCCCAACATCTGAGCGCATCCTTCACCTCCCTCTCCCCACAAAAGGAAGATAGTCCCAGTGGAGGAGTGAAGAGCCAGCCCCGAGGACGCACGTGACTGTGGGATCTTAAGGAGAAGAGGGCGTCATCTCATTTTACCAATGAGCACTAGAACCAGGGAAGGTGGCGTGACAGGCTCAAGAAGGAAGGCTCACCAGCCAGCACCAGGGTGGGGCCAGAACCAGGTCCCTGGCGATGCTCCACCTCCCGTGGCTTTTCTGTCAGTGCCCACTACAAGTCCAGGGGGCTTCATAGCTTCATGTGCTGCCAGGGTCCCCCTTCCTAAGCCAGCAGAGAGCAAGGGCCAGGGTTGGGGGGCAGGGCCAGCTGTGCCCCGGGCCTTCTCTGACATGCCCTTTGTACAGTGCTAACTGAGGACAGCTGCCAGTGGATTGGCTGGTCCTTGACATGACTGCAGGGGACCCTGGACTCCAACTTCTGCTGGCCCAGTCCTGCTCCCCATTCTGGCACCTCCTCTGGCCTAGGTACCATGGAAGCTTCCCTGGTCAGTGGCTGGAAATCATCTTCCCAAACCATGGAAAAAGCTGGATCTCTTTAGCTAAGCAAACCCAGCTGATGGGCTGGGATTCCTTTCTCTGCTTCTCTGGAGCAAGTGGGAGGCAGATGCCCCCAGTATAAACATTTTAATATAACTTTTTCTATCTCCAGGAACACTACTAGAATAATATGTGACAAGATGGACAAAACACTGTTCACCAACATTCCTCTTAGGGACAGTATTCTGTGCATTCAAAAGAAATGCTCCAAGTCAGTGGTTCTCAAAGTGTGGCCCCCAGACCAGTGGCCTCAGCATCCCCTGGAAACCACCTGAGACCTTGTTAGAGACACAGATTCTTGGTCTCCACTCCTGCCCTACTGCACGGAACTGCTAGGGTGGACCCTCCAGGGCATTCGGGTGCAGGTAAGGTCTGGGTGGAGATGGGGAAGCTCCAGAACATGCCCCAGTGGCAAAAGCCAGGGCTCAGTGGCCTTGTGAGGAGGAAGGGTGTGGCTCCCTGCATGGTTCAGGTCAGGGGAAGTCCCGGGATAGACTGGGAGGCAGGAGGTGGGGAAGAACTGTATTGCTCTTCACAAAAGAAGGAAAGGACTTTCAAGGTTCCCTGTGGAAAACTAGAGGGGAGGAGAATGAAGACAGTGAGGCTGGATGCAAGAGAGAGACCCCCATAACAGGAAGAGTTTTCAGGTCGTCAGTGGAATCACAAGCCTCTTGCAACATGCCCTCTCCTCCACAAAGCATTGGTGAAGGTTATACAAACGACCAAAGTTCTGGGAGTTCTACACTCTGGACATCATGAGATGCGCAAAACTCTGCATGGTGGTTTTGATGCCACACTCAACAGAAACCTCTCTGCAAAGCGAACTGCCATGGCTGCATACTCTTCCCTAAGGAGGACTCTCTGTATTTCCTTAGTCATTCCCTCACTGGGGGCATCCAGTTGGCTTCCAGTTTTTCACTATGGTAAACAATATATGATAAATGTCTTGGAGGTGCAAACTTTCTCTTTATTCATGATTATGACCTTGGAACACAGATTCACAAATGTTGAGCGATTTGCTTCGAATGCTAAGTACTACACAGAACAGAAATTTCCCCTGAGATTAAGCAGGGGAGGGAGTGGTGCTCAGAACACTTATGAATATGATTAAGGAAAGAAAAAAGTATCTTCTTCTTTTGAGAGAATTATAGGGGTTTCAAGAGTAGAGCCAGGTATTCTGAGGACTGTGAGAAATGGGAGAAGAGGAGCTTTCCAGTGAGGTTAAAGCAGTGCTAGAGATGAGGGTGTTTTGAGTGATAACAAGAAGGCTGACAGATAGCTGCTGCATGCATCTGGTTGCAGGGGTCAGACAGGCATCTCTTGCCAGCTTCCAGTCTCACAACTGTGCTTTTAAGCTCACAGTCTGGTCAGAACAGGGGCAGTGCAGGTTTCAAGTCCCACTAGATCTAGGGACTTCACATATTCTCAAGTGATAACGTCAGGCCTTCCATTATCTCTAAGCTCCTGCTGTTGGTTACTCCTTCCTACTATAAACAGGCTTTCCAAGCACAGGGAGAGGAAGAATGGGCAGAAGGTGGAGGAAGGAGTGGACAGACCTGTGTACAGACGACTCCAACCTTCCTTCATCCCAGCCAGAGATACCACAGGAAAGAGAGTCTTCTCTTCCCTAGCTCCGTATATCAAATTCCAACGAAGGTCTCTAACTGACTGGCTTGGGTCACAGGTTGGCACCCTGGGCAAATCATTGTGGTTAGGAGGTTTGGGGCACTATGATTGGTTAGGCCTGGGTCACATGTCCATCACTGAAATGTCAGTGGAATCACAAGCCTCTTGCAACATGCCCTCTCCTCCACAAAGCATTGGTGAAGGTTATACAAACGACCAAAGTTCTGGGAGTTCTACACTCTGGACATCATGAGATGCGCAAAACTCTGCATGGTGGTTTTGATGCCACACTCAACAGAAACCTCTCTGCAAAGCGAACTGCCATGGCTGCATACTCTTCCCTAAGGAGGACTCTCTGTATTTCCTTAGTCATTCCCTCACTGGGGGCATCCAGTTGGCTTCCAGTTTTTCACTATGGTAAACAATATATGATAAATGTCTTGGAGGTGCAAACTTTCTCTTTATTCATGATTATGACCTTGGAACACAGATTCACAAATGTTGAGCGATTTGCTTCGAATGCTAAGTACTACACAGAACAGAAATTTCCCCTGAGATTAAGCAGGGGAGGGAGTGGTGCTCAGAACACTTATGAATATGATTAAGGAAAGAAAAAAGTATCTTCTTCTTTTGAGAGAATTATAGGGGTTTCAAGAGTAGAGCCAGGTATTCTGAGGACTGTGAGAAATGGGAGAAGAGGAGCTTTCCAGTGAGGTTAAAGCAGTGCTAGAGATGAGGGTGTTTTGAGTGATAACAAGAAGGCTGACAGATAGCTGCTGCATGCATCTGGTTGCAGGGGTCAGACAGGCATCTCTTGCCAGCTTCCAGTCTCACAACTGTGCTTTTAAGCTCACAGTCTGGTCAGAACAGGGGCAGTGCAGGTTTCAAGTCCCACTAGATCTAGGGACTTCACATATTCTCAAGTGATAACGTCAGGCCTTCCATTATCTCTAAGCTCCTGCTGTTGGTTACTCCTTCCTACTATAAACAGGCTTTCCAAGCACAGGGAGAGGAAGAATGGGCAGAAGGTGGAGGAAGGAGTGGACAGACCTGTGTACAGACGACTCCAACCTTCCTTCATCCCAGCCAGAGATACCACAGGAAAGAGAGTCTTCTCTTCCCTAGCTCCGTATATCAAATTCCAACGAAGGTCTCTAACTGACTGGCTTGGGTCACAGGTTGGCACCCTGGGCAAATCATTGTGGTTAGGAGGTTTGGGGCACTATGATTGGTTAGGCCTGGGTCACATGTCCATCACTGAAACCAAGGACCAAGTACCAGTAGCACCACCAAAGCCATATGAATTTAGGGAGCTGCAGATACCCAAAAGAAAAGGGTGAAAGTGAGAAACAAAACCAGAGATACTCACTATCTGTGTTCCTTCACACTATGGCGGCTACTGCTGATCCATTATAATATTACTCCCTTGAACCCAGATTCAGCCTCAGAAACCTTCTTAACACAGCATCCAGGCAGTGATTTCCAGCTAATCCAATCTAGTTTACATGATAAAAGTGATTTGCCATTTTGGAGCTTAAAACAAGAAGTGAGGTCATTGATGAACAAGAGGCTACAGTAAACTGGATTTAAGGAATAGTATCTCGGCTTCCCAGGTGGCTCACTGGGTAAAGAGTCTGCCTGCTGATGCAGGAGCTGCAGGAGACAAAGGCTCAGCGCCTGGGTCGAGAAGATGCCCTGGAGGAGGGTATGGCAACCCACTCCAGTATTTTTGCCTGGGAAATCCCATGGACAGAAGAGCTTGGCAGGCTATGGTGCATGGGGCCACAAAGAGTCAGACTCGACTCAGCACACATGCACACAAGCCAGAAGAACCCTAATGGGTCCCTTCTGGGAGACTGCAGGCGTCAGTCTCTGTGACAGAGAGATGGCTGGGTGCTAGTGGAGTGTGGAACATTGTAAGACTGTCTCCCTACAGGAGGCCAAGCGTGTTTTCCTTCCATTACTGTTACTGAAAAAAGTGAATGCAAGTGGGCAGTGCAGAAAATCTCTGAGCTCCACTCAATAGATTTCCATGGGGATTTGGCTTTAGGAGAAGTCTGATCCCTCCCACCCATGTGCTTCATCGCTTGATCAATGGTCAGCCAGAGAGGGTGAGTTTTGCTGGGCTAGGGTAGACAGAGCTGGGGCCGCAGACCCAGTTCCAGGGTAGCACAGAGTTCTTCAAGGAGGGGCTCAAAGCTCACATCTCCAAAGTGTACAGAGCAAAGTAAACCCAGGCACAATCAAAGTGGAGACCACCACTGAGTAAGCCAGCCTGGGTGGTGAAGACAGGGCGCAGTCAGCTCTGGGTGGCCCTGGCACACAGCTTCAAGCAGGCAGTCACCTGGGGATTCTGATTCCATCGGAGGGACTGCAGGAGTTTGGCTAACAACCTAGGCACCAGGAAGAAACATGACCCGCTGGCCCCAGTGGCCTCACGTGGACACTGGGCTCCAAGTTCCTGCCTATTCCATAGACTCCTTCAGAACTAGAGACTGGGGCTGGCTCAGCCTGTGCTTCCAGCTCACATCCAGGTCTCCTGGGGCCTGAACCAGGTTCTCAGCAGAGCCAGAAGGAATGAGGTTTAATTGCATCAGGATGGAAGCTTGCCAAGTGTGCTGACACTTTCAGCCCATGCAATCAATCCTCCATCCTGTAAATAGAGTGAGAAGTGTGATTCCAGCAATTATAAAGCCCATCATTTTCCTCTTCTTCTCTTAAGTAAATTAGAAAGGCTCTTTGCTCTCACTTTGCAACCGGACCTCATTTTTAAAGTGCAGCTGTAAAAGCACTGCAACAGACTGTACTTAAGGAGGTGCCACGTTTGATGGCCTGTTGGCCCAGGATCTTGGCTTCCAGCCCTGGTTCTGCTGTCAACCAGACTGTGACCTTTAATGAGGCTAGCATCCATCTCTGGGCTTCGGTTTCCCCACTTATAAAATAAGGAGCTTGGACTGGGCGGCCTCTTTGCTCCCTTCCAACTCTCATGGCCACTGGAATCCAAGGTGCTCGATAACGAGGGATGGCTCTGTGTAGACAGGAATATATTATAGCTTCTTTTAAGCCAGGAGCTATCCTTCCCTCTTTATTTACCACATACAATGACGAATCCCTGCAGGTGCAAATACACCCACTTCCAAAGCAGTGTAAAGACAGAGGAGGAGCAGTCTGCACATGTTTCTGGAACCCAAAGTGCTAGCTACACTCACTAAATGCTGTTTTGCAATAAGAATCTCATTTAATCCTTATAAGAGAGTGGCTCCTAGGCCCATTTAACTGACAAGAAAACTGAGACACAGTGAAGTAGTGCATCCAGCCCGGGTCTGCCCAGCTCTGAAGGCCAAGTTTACAGTCACAACTCTCTCAGATCCCCAAATCTGGGGACTTTAGTAGAAAAAGAATGGGTAGACCTAGAGGCCATTTCAACAGGAAGGGAATACCAGGCAGGACACCGGAGTGACAGGGCATGCGTAGGTGAGTGGCAGATGTCCCCAAGCATGTGGGCCAGCAGATCCAGCAGGAAGAGGGGCACTCAGAAGGCATGAGAGACCTGGACAAATATGTTCCGTTGTTCCTGGCTCTCTCTAAATGGGCGCTGGCTTCCTCCATCTCCTCCCTACCTCTGGAAATGGAATGCCAATGATTTCACTTGAAGGGAGTGTTTGGTGCTATTTAGAAGCAGCATAAAGTAAATTTTTATGATGCTGGTTGATGGGGAACATTCAGCTGCCTTGGCTCTGATGACCTAGCTCTGTCTCCCACGTTTGCCATACTGAAACCCTCAGAACTCACCATTCTAAATGCTAAATGACATTTTAACTTCTTATAAGATGGATACAAGAACCACAAAATGTCATTTGCCTTAAGGGTTGTCTTTTCAAAAGAAATGACTTTAAGTAGCCCCAAAGTCTTAGAAATGCACATCACTATAATACTTTTAAAAAATGTCTTAAAAGGTAGTTTCAGTCAGTTTGTCTGACAGATGCTCAGCCTGGAACTAAGCGCTTACTGACAATTTTTTTTTCTTTCACAGAAACTAGTCTGCTGTCCCCATCAATGGGGTTTAGTCAACACCTCTTGAATACTTGGCCAAGTAGCTTGTGAATATGTTATCTTAGAAACCATCAACGTCAAACCTGAAGGCTCTCAGGTATCTTGGGAGCTCCAGGCTGGATGTCTACCCAGCTGTCTCAGCACTTACTGAGCACCTACTTTGTACCACATGCCCTGGTAACCCTGGTAGAAGAGCAATGGGCATGGGGAATCCAGGGCTCCATCCATAAGGATGCACTGGATTGGGAAAACATCCAGAATTTTTGAATTGGTAGAATATACGAACTGGGGCTAAGTGCAGCCTAGATATAATTGCAACAGTAAAGAGATGCAGATGGCCCATCTTTTGCCAGCTGCCCAGACATCCTGCATCTGCTTCTTCGTCATTAAAACAGGACAGTAACTTCCAGCTTGCAAGGTTGCTGGTGACACTGGAGGCCATTTAGCAGGGCTGTGATTAAGAATACAGTTGTTAGACAAGGTTTGAACCTTGGTTCCACTGCTGTGATTTCATACAAGTGACTTAATCACCTCAGCCTCAGTTTACCTCCTATGTGCAATGGCCACTGGGAAAGACTGAGGGCAGGAGGAGAAGGGGGAGATGGGGGACGAGATGGTTGGATGGCATCACCAACTCAGTGGACTTGAGTCTGAACAAACTCTGAGAGAGAGTGAAGGACAGGGACGCCTAGCCTGCTGCAGCCCATGAGATCACAAAGACTCAGACACAACTGAGAGACGGAACAACAACGACAAAATGAGCACAGTAATCTCTTCCTCAGGAGCATATGGTGGGAATGAATTTCAAGTGCTCGACACAGTGCCTGGAGCACACTGTCTGTCAAGGGACATTTATCATCTGAGGAAGGTACCAATGACAGGCCAAGCCCAGAAGAGGAGCTCACTTGGCAGAATTCATCTCCCCTTCCAGTTCTTTCACCTCAGCACTATTTGTGTCCTCCCAGTTCTTAGACACTCTCCATCTCCCTGTAATAGCAACAGCTTCTTATTTCCTCAAAAAGTCTTTGTTGAAATCTCACCAGAAGCCCAGCATGTTTGGCTCTCTGAATAGCAAAGAAATACCAGCAGTGGCCCTGCCCACTATGAGCACAGGGTATCCACAAGCAAACAATGAACACACCAGACAGAACTGTCTTAGTAACAGCTTGAGCTGGCAACAGCAGCCTCGTCCCAAGGCAGCCCACGATTAATTGCCAAATGAATCGTGTGGGCAACAATTGCTGCCAGAAGTGAGTGGAGGGAAATCTCTCTTCTGACCACAGTGGTTGAGAAGGATGAAGATCCACATCCTGGAGATCTGGCTGAGCCACTCAGAGAGGTCACAAAGCAGTCTGGAAGCAGAGGACACAGGACTGGTCTAATCACCCAATACCGAGGGCTCCCAGCCCTCCCCCAGTGGCTGGTACAAAGGCCCAGCTCTTCAGAAGCAGTTCTGTGATCTGTCAAGTTTCTCATCTGAGGAATGGGATATCTCAGGGAGACAAGCATGAAAAGAATTCTTCCCCCATTTCTTAGCGCCACCCCCACCCCTCCACCTCTGCCAACACACACACCAACCCAAATACCACAGCCTTCACCAGTGATTCTGATGTGGCTGAACCCTCATTTTAAGCCCTCTTTCCTCTGTCCTATTTTTATGATTCTTTTGTGGTTCTTGCTTCTCGGTCTACAGCGTGTGGTAATAATATCTTCTTCATTCCACCCACGTAATAAGAGAGAACTAACGAATTACTGTACCTGTGGCACTCTGAGGTCGTTAGATGAAAGGAATTCAAATAACCCAGAGAGATCTTTTTGTTAAGCACAACTTCAATAGGCAGCCTAAGGAAAAATTAGCTGACCCCTGGGAGGGGCACAGGAAATGAAAAAATGAAACAACCGGGCATCATTACTAATTATTTTCTTTGAAATCCTCATGATTGTCTTCTAACAACACAGTCCATGTAGAAAAAACTTGCTATTTGTGTTTTATAGATAAAACAGAGACTCTGTTTGATAAAAATGACAAGACTTGAGCAGATGGAAGGAGTGTCGTTTGCCTTTCTTCCTTAGAAGGGAAGTCTGGGTCATCTGGGATGTTCCTCCCAGTCACTCAGCTTGCCCTGGCTCATGTCCCCAAGTACTGCTGGGCATCTGGGTTTGAGTTCAGTTCAGCCTTTCAGGCCAAACTCTGCCTGGCCATGTGGTTCCCTACGAGATCTGGCTCCTCCACCGGGGGTGGCTCCTGGCCTGCAGGCTGGGGACGGCTGTGTGAGTCTTGTTGCTGTGGAACTGGTGTGGCTCTGTCCATCTCAAGTCCCTGACTACTGCCCACATCTTGCCTGCTGGGTCGGTCCGGTCTACTGAATTCACTCACTCATACGTCAGCTAGTCATTGAACCTCTACTATGGGCCACGCAGTGTTTTATTGAACAAAACAGATAAAGCCTTGCTTTGGGGGATGAGGCATTCCAAAGAAGGGAGAAACTGAACAAAGAACAACACACAATGTGTTAGCTGAGGATAAGTACCAGGAAGACAGGGAGCAATGCACCAGAGGATGGGGAGGGATGGGGATGCTGGTAATGGGTGCTGTTTTACAGGAATGGTCTGGCAAGGCCCCTCTGGGGAATCTGACATCTCAGCAGAGATCTGAAGAAGGGAGGGAGCAAGAAAGAGAGCTACCAGAAAGAACAACATCTCAGGCAGGGGAAACAGCTTGGGCAAAGGCTCTAATTCTAGATGTGCTTGCTGTGTTCCAGCAAGGAATCCAGTAGACCTGGAACAGAGCCAGCAAGGGGAAGGGAAACTGGTAGAAGATGGCTCAGAGAAAGGACCAGAAGCCACAATTAACCGTCAGGCCTCTGCCTATAGCTTGGCAGAGTTCTTAACCAGCAGGCTAACTCAGTCAGCAACTGTGGGTTGAGTGCCCTTTGCTCCTGGGTAGACTCCCAGATCCCCACTGGGCTGAAGGGAAGAGCACAAAGTGATAATGGCTGCAAAAGACAGTGGGACTTTAATTTCCTTTTTTTCCCAGAGTATTAGTGGTACACTTAGAGAATATGAAGACAGCAGAAGAGAATAATGGTGCAGAGAAGTAGAGAATCAGGTAGCCAGGCCTCTAACGGTTTCCTCCACTGTTTTCCAATCTTTGTCTAATGCTGTCATGTTTATAATATATGTATATCTTTAAAAAGAAACCTGGGACTTGCCTGGCAGTCCAGTGGTTAAGACTGCTCTTTCACCACAGGAGGTGAAAGCTCAGGCCTGATGCCTGGTTAGGGAACTAAGATTCCACATGACATGGGGCACAGCCGAAAAAAAAAAAAAGGTTTAAAATTTTTTTATGAATAAAATAAAAAGAAACTCAACCAAAAGTTTGTATCAAAATAAAAGAAAATTATGCCATATAGTCGTTTAACTTATGCACAGACTTTGGAACCCAAGCTCCATAAGACAAGACACAACCAGTTTTTTAGAAAGCACAAACTCTGAGTCAATGGAGACCAGACTGACATCTTGGCTTTGTCACCAGCTTCTGTGAGCCCTCAGGTAAATTACTCACCCTCTCTGAGCCTTAGTTTTTTCACTGTAAAATAGGTATCACTATGGGATTGTTGAAAAGAGTAGAGATGATGTGTAAAACACCTGGCATGTGGAAAGTACTCAATAAATGGTGCTTGTCAGAGCTATTAGCAAACAGGCAAATTTGTCCAATCAACAAACAGACTAAAAACAGCAAAACATAAATTCTCAGAAAGAAAAAAAAACACCGCAGGCCCTCTCTCCCCTGTTCGGTGCTGCTTCTGTCTCCAGTAACACACCAGCACACAAAACTGAAAACAATTTTATCTTCCCCAATTCCAATTGCCCCCAAAGAAAGCAAATCTTCCTAGGACTGCATGGCTGTCCCTCTGAGTGAGGGCATGGTGCTGAGTCCATAGCATAAATGGAAAGGGAGCAGCATCAGCTTCCCAGGGTGCAGGGCAATGGTGGCACAGCTTTGCACTTAACTGTTTGGCTCCATAACTGGTTCTGTGTCTTCTCCCTCTGCTGCTGCCTCCCTGCTCACACAAAGCCAGAGAGTTCCTACCTCTTGGTCAAACCCTAGAGAGCATCCCTTGCTACCAAAGACAGTGGACTTAAAACCCACCCCTTGAAAACTGGGTGACTCTCAGCCTTCAGGATTACCTGAGGCTCCTGTTCTTGGGCTGTTCACCAGCCACATGGCTCAGATTAAAACAGCTCTGCCAGATCAGACAGAAGATTCTGTACCTGACATGCAAGGTTAAAAGGAAAACTAACTTTTAATAAAAGCACGAAAGTTTACATTGTCCTTTCTGATGGCTTGCTTCCCAGCAGAAAAGTGATGAAGTTTTAAACAAAAGAGGAGTCCCGGCTCCTTGAGGAAATTAATCATTTTTGTAGAAATCAAAGATCATTCCAGCTAGCCTGCACTGAACTGATATGAGCTAAATCTTTCCAGCCACCACATAAGCACCTTTGTGGACAGACGGACAGACACTGGGTTGAGTGCACTGATCACACCAACCCTGGAAGGCAGGTACCACTGACCCCAGTGTTGAGATGGGGAAGCCAAGGCCAATTAGCATAATAGCTTGCCCCGCTAGAATGAAGCCAGGTAGGTTTGGGACCTATATTTTGGAGCTGTTTTTACATCTTCCTCAACCTGGTTTGACTATTGTTAGATACAATGGATAAATCTGCCAGAAATGTAATCAGCCACCAAGCCTAGCAATGTTCTGTTTAGGAAAGGAAGTTTAGAGGGAGTGTCATTTTGCTGAGGGCCTGTTTCTGCTCTCCACACTCCTTCCCTCTCAAACTCAGGAATAGCCGGTGCTCCGAGGGCACAGTGGCTTCAAACTACAGGGTCATTCTCTTGAAGGGGCATCACGGAATTTTCTTAACAAGTGTAAAAGGCCAAATTGCTTTTAAAAAAAAAAGTGGTTTTTTTTTTAACATATAAATCTGATCTTGGCAGTTATTCTTGACAGGCTTTCCTCCACTTAATGCCCCCTTGAAAACGTTCTACATACGAATCTTTCATAAATATCGTGCTCATCGGACCTGCCAGATAGGGCTTGTTTCCTGGGAACCCCAGAACCGCTGCGGGGCTCACAGTCCCACCAGAACCCCTGCACCTCAACTCCACAGAGTTCTTGGAATTTTCCTTGGGGTCTGCTTGCTGTGAGAATACCAAGTGGATCTATTGTGTTGGAGGCACATTAAAAACCAGCCGAACTCTCCATACTTGTGGAGACACGGTGGCCAGGAGTTCCGGTTCTGGCCCCTGCGGGGACCTGGGGACGCCTCAGTTTTACCTCTGTGAAAGGAGTGGGGTCCGGAGAGCACTAAGGTGAGACACCGCACGGCCGCCTCAGGCGTGACAAAGGCTGGTCGCCGGGCGCTTGAGCCTCCCTCAAGAGGACGCAATTCTCTCAGAGCGCCTTCTCCGCTTGGAGCTGGACTCCGGCGGTGTGGCCCTGTCGCCAGGGCGCGTCCGCAAGCTCAATCAGCCCCGTCGACCCCTACCGCGAGCATCCGACGTTCTCCTTAGACGCC
Organism: Madoqua kirkii; assembly: GCA_006408675.1. NCBI lineage: Eukaryota > Metazoa > Chordata > Mammalia > Artiodactyla > Bovidae > Madoqua > Madoqua kirkii. The sequence continues at coordinate 101,122 of SJYC01097493.1, forward strand.
GCGGCCGCGCCCGCGCGCAAGCCTCGGAGCCCCACCCCCGCACGCGCCTGCACCTCTCTCGCCCCCAGCCACGCCCCCGACCACGCCCCCGCCCCCGCCGCGGCGCGTGCAACCCCGCCCTCCCCGGAGTCTCCGAGCGGGGCGCGGGCGGTGGGCGGGGCGCGGGCGGTGGGCGGGGCGCGGGCGGTGGGCGGGGTGTGACGGGGCGGAGCGCGCGGGAGGCGGAGCCGAGCCGGGGATTCCTGCTCCCCGCGAGCGCCCGGCCCAGCAGAGCAGCCCGGCTGTCCGAGGGGCCCCCGCGCAGGGGGCGGCGGGGAACCCCAGACGCCGCCGGGCCGGGAGGGAGCCCCACGCCAAGCGAGCCGCCGCCCCCGCCTCCGCGCTGCCCCCACGCAGGCCTGACTGGGGGTCCGACGCGTCTTCACTCCGCCCGCCGCCAGCCCCCGCGATCCCGCCGTCCGCTCGCCTACCCGTCTCCCGCGCGCCATGCAGCCACCGCCAGCCCCGCGCGCGTAGGCGCCCGCCGCAGGCCATGCTGCCCCTGCTTGCCGCGCTGCTGGCCGCCGCCTGCCCGCTGCCGCCCGCCCGCGGCGGGGCTGTGGACGCGCCGGGCCTCCTCGGGGCGCCCCTCAACGCCTCGGTCAACGCATCGTCCTCAGACGAGCCGGCTGCCCCGCGGTTACTGGCCTCGGCTGCGCCCGGGGCCCCTGAGCGCCCAGAGGAGGAGGCGGCGGCGCCGTGCAACATCAGCGTGCAGCGGCAGATGCTGAGCTCGTTGCTCGTGCGCTGGGGCCGCCCGCGGGGCTTCCAGTGCGACCTGCTGCTCTTCTCCACCAACGCGCACGGCCGCGCTTTCTTCGCCGCCGCCTTCCACCGTGTCGGGCCGCCGCTGCTCATCGAGCACCTGGGGCTGGCGGCGGGCGGCGCGCAGCAGGACCTGCGCCTCTGCGTGGGCTGCGGCTGGGTGCGCGGCCGCCGCCCCGGCCGCCTCCGGCCCACCGGCGCCACCGCCGGGGCGCCCACCGCTCTGCCCGCCTACCCCGCGACCGAACCCCCCGGGCCGCTGTGGCTGCAGGGCGAGCCGCTGCATTTCTGCTGCCTGGACTTCAGCCTGGAGGAGCTGCAGGGCGAGCCGGGCTGGCGGCTGAACCGCAAGCCCTCGAGTCCACGCTGGTGGCCTGCTTCATGACCCTGGTTATCGTCGTGTGGAGCGTGGCCGCCCTCATCTGGCCAGTGCCCATCATCGCCGGCTTCCTGCCCAACGGCATGGAGCAGCGCCGGACCACCGCCAGCGCCGCCGCCACCGCCCCCGCCGCCGTGCCCGCGGGGACCACCGCCGCCGCCGCCGCCGCCGCAGCCGCTGCGGCCGCCGCCGCGGCCGTCACCTCGGGGACGGCGACCAAGTGACCCGCCCCGCTCCTTTCCGTGTCCGTCCCGTGTCCGCGCTCTCGGTGCCGTTCTCGCCGGGAGACGCGGCCGGTGTGCTTCGTGCTGTAGTGACCGTTAGTTCTTCGGGGGAGGGGACCGCCGAAGAGGCCCCAGCGTGTGGGAAAAGCCAGGTTTGTGCCCCGCTTCTGGCTCCGAAAAGCTGCAACCCCTTGCCCTGCAGGGTGGGATCCGCAGCTTGGAAGACGGAGAGGAGGGAACTAGGGCCCCTTCCCCTTTTTTGCGCACCCTGCCCTCCTCCCTCCCCGCACCCACGTGCCCTATATTCATGGCAGAAAACGACCAAATCCTGTGTATTTGTTTTATATACTTAATAACTGTTTTAAATGAAAGTTTTAGTAAAAAAAAAAAAAAGTTAAATTGCTATTGCTGTAGTCAGAGAAGCTCTTTGTATCTGAACATAGTATTTGAAATTTGTTGTTTTTTTAATTTATTTAAAAGGGGGGCATGGGAATGATTTAACATCGATATATTGTTACCGCTGAAAATGAACTTTATGAACCTTTTTCCAAGTCGATCTATCCAGTGACGTGGCCAGATGGGCGTTTCTTCTTGTACTCCGTGGTTTTTTTGGCTTTTAATACAGACATTTTCCTCCAGAGTTGCGTATGTGCCTTTTCTTTATTTGATTTGGAAAAGGAATCCAAGAATTTCGAGATGATCCCCTGAAACGTGAGAAAGGGAATCTCCAAAAAGTTAGAGAAGGGCTAACTCTATCTCCCTTACCTGTTAGGGGAGGTGAGAGATGGAAACCAAATTACTGACCCTAATGCCCCCGCCCCATGTAGTTTCGCCGGCACCACACTGCCCTCCCCTGAAACAACATCCGTCTCCCTTCAGCCTCACTACCACTTGTCATGGTGGCATACAGAGTTTTATGTGACTTATCTTTTTACCCACTTCCGGCAAGCCCCACAAAACACCCAGTAAAGTGCTGAAATGGTAAAATCAGTAGGTCCTCTGAGACAAGTGTCTTTCATGAAAATGATTCATTTTAAAAGGCTTGTAGATGTCCTTTGCATATGTGTAACCTTTAGTATATAAACACGTTTCAAAAGCTGGTTTCAAAACGGGGTATTTTGGCATTAAGATTTTTTCTCAAGTAAAGTCTTACTAATAAACACCTTTAAAAAATTATTAAAGCTACTTTCCCTTTCTCCATCCCCTCCCCACTTTTGCGTGAATATGTGCTCTAGAGCATTCCGTTCTGGTGAATAGTAGGTACTGTTCTTAATAGTTCTCAAAGTAGGGTCCCTGGGACAGAAGCATCAGTAGCACCTGGGAATTTGTTAGAAATGCAAAACTGGGCCCCTGTCCAGGAACTACAGATGCAGAAGCTCTGGGGTGGGGCCCCGCAATCTGTTGTCTCTCCCCGCTCAGTTCCAACCACCAGGATCTCACAGTCCCCAGTCTAGGTTTGAAAACTCCTACACGGGTGCTGACATGTAGTCTTTTCTGCCACCCCCAGGAATGGGCCAGGGTCCAAGGGTATTTTGAGGAGGATGGGGATTTACTGTGGTTCTCTGGTGGCACGGCTGTGGCTCACCCAGGACAAATAAGGGACTCTCTCCACCTCTCACTCAGCATTTTCTGGTGTTCCAACCGTCTGAGTGTTGCCAGAGCTGTGTCCTTGCCTAAAGGACTGGGGTTAGCTGATGCGCTGGGGAGGACCCGTTATTTTTTCTGCTTTCATGGGCCAGTGATGAAGGTCAAAATACTTAGCATCCTGATAACACCCTAAGGCCCCAGTCTGACCCTCGTACAAATTGTCTCCCAGAAAGCTTTTTTGGCACTTGAGGAAATAACCTGCTTGGGGAGGGGTACCCACCAGGACCCAATTTGCACTGTGACCAGAGTCCTTCCTGGGCTCCTGGGAAGTTCCGTTAGACTTCCTGAGGGTCAGTTGGCAGGGGTGGGGCAGGGCAAGATTGATGACACCCCTAGCTCTCCACTTCACCCTGGGTCTGACCCTAGACTGCAGGTTTGAACCTTGTTCAGAACCTAAAAGAGCCCCCTCCTAGTGGCTGTGCCTCGGAGTCTTGTCGCTACAGTTTTACCAGCAGTCCGAAGCTCCACACTGTTCTATCCCAGAGGATACACTTGTGAATTCCAGCCTAGCTCTTAGGCTTCCTTGTAAGTTCCACTCTGGACTTAAATCAGGACTCACACTGTATAATGATCTAGAATTGTGATCTTTATCATTATATTTAGTACCTTGGAATCTTATTTCAGAATATTCTACAATCATAGGACTACCTTGGCTGGAGTTAAATTCCATATTCATTGGTTCTTTTGGTAAAAACGATGCTGAATTTTTTCCTAACAGCTTTATCATTATATTAATATCCTACCTCTCCTCCTGTGTTCCTAGATAACTCTGCAACCTCTTTAGGAGGACTACAATGGCAATATGGAGACTGCCCTGGTGGCTCAGACGGTAAAGCGTCTGCCTACAATGTGGAAGACCAGGGTTCAATCCCTGGGTCAGGAAGATCCCCTGGAGAAGGAAATGGCAACCCACTCCTGTACTCTTTCCTGGAAAATCCCATGGACACAGCCCACAGGGTTGCAAAGAGTCGGACATGACTGAGCGACTTCACTTTCACAATGGCAATAATAATAATTATTATTATCACCATCATCATAAATAAATTGTTATTAACTTATTTTGGATTAGAGAGGGAGAAGTAGAAGAGAAAACAGTAACTAAGAGGAGAGAAGTGAATTTACCACCTGAGCCACCAGGAAAGCCCGAATTTAAAGCATGAGCTTTAATTTTGCACAGCAGAGAAATTCATAAACAAGATGAAAAGACAGCTACAGAATGGGAGAAAATATTTGCAAATGATGCAACTGACCAGGGCTTAATTTCCAAAATATGCAAACAGTTCATACAACTCAACAACAACAGAAAACCCCACAAATAACCCAACTGAAAAATGACAGAAGACCTAATCAGATATCTTTCCAAAGAAGCCATACAAATGGCCAAAAGGCACAGGAAAATATTCTCAAAGTTGCTAATTACTATCAAAATGCAAATCAAACTACAATGAGGTATCACCTCACACCAGTCAGAATGGCAATCATTTAAAAGTTTGCAAATTCACACTTGGTGCTCGGTGACAATGTAGAGGGGTGGGATGGGGGGTAGGCTCAAGAGGGAGGGGGCATATGTATATCTATGGCTGATTCATGTCGATGTATGGCAGAAACCAACCCAACATTCTAAAGCAATTACCCTTCAATTTAAAATAAATATATTTTTTAAAAGTCTGGAAGTAACAAATGCTGGAGAAGGCATGTAGAGAAGGAAGCCTCCTACACCGTTGGTGGGAATGTAAGTTGGTACAGCCATGATGGAAAACAGTATGGCAGTTCCTCAGAAAACTGAAAATGGAGTTGCCATAGGATCCAGCAGTCACACTGGTGGGGCTTTACCTGGAGAAAGCTCTCATTCAAAAAGGTACACGCATCCTGTGTGCACAGCAGCACTCTTCACAACAGCCAAGACGTGGAAGCAAGTCAAGTGTCCCGCACCAGATGAATGGAGAAGGATGTGGCGCGTATATAATACTGCTCGGCCGGAAAAAAAAGAAAGAATGCCATTTACATGGCCCTAGAGATTACTATACTAAGTGAAGTAAGCCAGAGAAAGAAAGACAAACACCATGTCACTTATGTGGAATCTAAAATGTGACACCAATGAACTTATCTACGAAACAGAAACAGACTCACAGACACAGAGAGCAGACCTGTGGCTGCCAAGGGGGCGAGGTGGGCCAAAGATGGGGGCACTGTGGGGCTGGCAGGTGCAAACTATTATACACAGAACGGGCAGACAGCAAGGCTTTACTCGACAGCACAGGGAACTCTACTCAACATCCCGTGACAAACCATAACGGAAAAGAACATAGAAAAGAGAGAGAGAGAGAGAGAGAGAGAGTGTGTGTGTGTGTGTGTGTGTAACGATCACTTTGCTGTATAGCAGAAATTAACACAACATTGTAAGTCAACTATAATTTAATAAAAAGATTTTTTACAAATCAGCTTTAAGAATAGAAAGGTTATCCCCCACCTCATCGTCCCCTCCCCTTCCCCTCACACACAATGAACGACCCTACACAAAGGCACAAAGGACAGGAAAGTGGAGTGGTTGACCTGAAGCCATCGCCTGCCCCAGGCGAGGAACCCGCCACAGGAAGGATGTGCACTGATGGGCCCCGAGGGTGAGAGCTGGGAACAGCTTCTGCTCGCCTTCCTCTTCTAAGTGCTACCCCTGAGTGGACAGCCCCATCAACTCCCACTCTGCTCTGAACACTTTCCTCCTTTGGCCCTGGAAGGCTAGAATCATTGATTTCCAAACCATGTCTCCCCTATACTGAGAGGCATAGGCCGTGGTGCCAACTCCAGATTGTCACCATGTCCCTGCAGTGGTTAACACGGCTCAGAAATGACACTATGCTACACAGCTCATCCCTGTACTCTGGCTTGAACGTGAATGCTATCTATCCACTGTAGAAGTATTAGGAATGATGGCCCACAGGCACAGAGGGAAAGGAGAACTCATTTTTCTGCTACCCAAACGCTAGCCCTGCCAGAGTTTTGGTGCACACACTTCCAGTCTATTTCTATACACGTATATATGTCCATGAGTAGTTATTTACACTAAAAATAAAATTGTTCTGTACCTAACTGTTCTGAAAATTTCTCTTTATTATACAAGTGCTACATCATAGAGAACTGAGAAAATACCCTTTGTAAGATAAAGGAATCGATGGCAGCAACACCAGAACAGTCAGTGACCGTGGCTCATTTTTATCAATAAACGCTCATGCAGATATTCCACGTAATTAACTCCAGCAGGCACCTGCTTCCCAGCCCTGCTGCCTCCACTCAGGGTCTCTTGAGGGGTCCCTCCCTCTGTGGAGGGTTATGGAAGGCTTCTTAGGGCAGTGAGTGTGTTTAAAGGCAGTATTCTCGATGTGGGTCAGATGTCCAGCTCCAACAGGATATTGAAACCTATCTGAGGACCAAAGCTTGATGAAGATTTTTGGTAGTGGGCTGGGGAGGTCTTCTATCTTTTCCCATCGCAATTCTATCATCTCTAACACAAATCAAAGCCAGCCCAAACTTTCTACTCTTCCTGGAGAAACATCTCTACTCGTGAGGTTTCAGATGAGGTTGATAAGAAACAGAATACAACTTTAGAGGATGAACAATGAGACTCCTCTCTTCCAGTCATAACCACGGAGCTGCCTTGTATTGTCTGGTTTTATTTGATGTCTTGGTGTAAAATGAATTCTGAGATTCAATAATCAGAAAGGATATTGCCCCTGTATAATACTGCCCCTAAAGCTGTCACAACTCCACAGGACCAAGTAGCAACTGCATTCAGAAACCTCTGATGTCAGGGGCAGGGATTAAAGACAGGACCTCCGCGGAGAGAGGAAGGAGATGGGGCCAGAGGTGGGAGGAATCCACCAAGGACAGGAACTATCACAGAGTCAAAATATATTCAGCACCAATCACAATAAATGGACAGTGTTAAGGCCTTCTGGGAGTGATCCTGTCCAGGACTGGGGTCCCTGTAAGTGGAGTCTGAGATGGGAAGACTACAAGGGGTTGATTGAGGGGTGCCCTCAGGAGGAAGGAAGTTGGGGAAGCAGGATGGGGCCAGGGAAGGAGCAAAGCAAGGATGTGGTGTCAGCTGGAGTCAGCTTCAGCCGACCCCACGAGGGTCTCTGGAGAGGGAATTGCGCCACTTGATGCCAAAGGCTGGGCGTCTGTCTTCCCATTTCAATCACTGGCCAAAGTTGGGCCGAGGGGGAGGGGCTGCATGGCCTCCCTGGCAGCCCCCATTTAATTTGGCCCAGGTCAGAACAGACAGAGGGAGCTGGGAGATATTAGAAGCCAGCACACTTCCAGCAGGTCTTTCCTAGTGGCTCAGACGGTAAACAATCTGCCTGCGATGCAGGAGACCCAGGTTTGATCCCTGGGTGGGGAAGATCCCCTGGAGAAGGGAATGGCAACCCACTCCAGTATTCTTGGCGGGAGAATCCCATGGACTGAGGAGCTGGTGGGCTACAGCCCATGGGGTGGCAGAGTCGGACATGACTGAGTGACTAACGCACACAAACACTCCCAGTGGTGGTGGGTTGTGTACAAGCCCGGAAAGGGGATCTGGGTGGGACACCCTCAGGATTCACTGCCGACCTCACCTCACCCTTGAGTTCCATTCCCAGTAGTGGCGAGTGGGGAATAAAGCTGAAAGGCACCAGGTGAAGTTTATTTTTTTCTTTAATTTAAACAAAAAGTTCTTTCTTTTTCTGTGGCTGCGCTGGGTCTTTGCTGTTGCACAGCAGCTTTCTCTAGCTGTGGCAGGTGGGGGCTACTCTCATTGCCACAGCTCCCCGGCATGCAGGACCTTCCTGAACCAGGGATCAAACCCGTGTCCCCTGCATTGGCAGGCAGATTCTCATCCACTGAACCACCAGGGAAGTCTCGACACCAAGTGAACTTTAAACTCTCCATCCCACTCGGGAGCCGACCCCCAGGCCTTTGGCCTCATGGCGTCCAGCTAGCTGGCCTTGCCTCTGGGTGTCCTGCACTTGTGCCAGCTGAAGTGTAGCCGGCTCTGGGGTGCTGGGCCTCCCTGATGAAGTCCGAAGTCCTGCCTTTCGTCTGTGTTCAAAGTCGTAGCTCCCCAACCCTTGCGTTATAAGGGAAGTCCCACAGTATTAGTACCAGCGTTAGATATAGTGTTGGCATCCCTGAGACTTCCAGCAGCCTGGCAGTAACACGAGAGAGGGCACTGGGCCACCTGCTTAGGGTACTAGCCTTGCCATTAATGAGTTGCTTGGCCTTGGTTTCCTTGTCTACAGTACAAGGCTGTTGGATGAGGAGTTGCCTCGGTCCTTCCAGGCCTGCAGTATCATGTTCTTTTTTCCCCTTCCTATCTCCCAGGCTAGTCAGAACACACCAGCTATAAAGACACACCCTTCAAGCATTTCTTCAGGCAGACTGAAACAGAGGCCAAGCCCACTCGTTTTTCTGGGTGACCTGAAGCAGAAAAGTATAGTACAAATCAGAGAAGAGGGGTTTTATTAGAGTGATTTTTAACCACTGCATTATCTACACTGGCTGCTTCTGTGGGTCTAATAATCTATAAAATTATGATTTTACTTTCCTCTATTCAAATACTCAGAGCCATGGAATATAGGTTTTTCAAGTCAATGAAGTAAACAAAAAGTGAAATTTTTCACAGTGAAAAAACATCTTCTTTGCTTTTGTGTGTTAACTCTGGGTATCAGACTCTAAGACAGGGTCTAGATGAGACAAGGAACAGGAGAAGTTAGCCTGGGTTATATATCTACTATATCCAGGAACTTAACTTTCCAAATCATCATGGCAATCTTAGGAGACAGACAGCATTTTCACTACTTTAATGATTTATGGACAGACTCAGGCTTTGGAAGCCAAAGTAACTTACCCAAGTTCATAGCTCAGACACAGGAAAATGTCACAAAGCCCACCCAGCTCCTGCAAATCCAGGGCTTTTGGCTAAGGTTTACTTGGTTCAGTAATTCCACGAGAAGTTATTTTAAAACAAACATTCCATTCATTGGATGGAAACATATACACTAACATACATAAAATAGATAGCCAGTGGGAATTTGCTGTATAACGCAGGGAACTCAAGCCGGAGCTCGCTGACAACCTAGAGGGGTGGGAGGTGGTGGTAGGTGGGGCCTCGAGGAGGCTCAAGAGAGAAGGGACATACGTATACCAATGGCTGATCCATGTTGATGTACGGCAGAAACCAACACAATATTGTAATTACCCTCAACTAAACATAAAGAAAAACAAATAAAACAAATGTGAATTCATCCAACATCTGCACCCCTATGTTTTCTTTCTTTTTGCCCCAGTAAACCAGATTTAGAAGATTTAGATCTAACCAGGCATGTTTTGGGGCTTCCCTGGTGGCTCAGACAGTAAAGCATTTGCTTGCAATGTGGGAGACGGAGAAGGAAATGGGAACCCACTCCAGTACTCTTCCCTGGAAACTTCCATGGACTGAGGAGCCTGGTGGGCTACAGTCCACGGGGTTGCAAAGAGCGACTTCACTTTCAGGCATGTTCTTACTTAACGATAACCAGAGCATATTTTATGCATGCTTTTCCAAATTAAGTAATTGGGAAAATTGTCTTATTTTTTAAAATCAGAATCTTTAGCACCAGTCTAATAATGTGTGGCCCAGGAGGGACAAGGCCATCCTTCTATGTGCCAAGTAAGATTCTGAGTTTGGGTGCAAGATGTCCAGGAGAATCCTGGGAGAGCTGGCTGCCTAGAACCTGTAGACTTGGGAACGGTGAGGTCATATCCAGCCTTCCCCACAAGGGGAGAGGCCACCAGTGGCATGGAAGTGGATTTTGGAAGCAGCATCCACAATACGCTGAGGGAGGAGAGAGAGCTTGCCTTAGACATTGCTCCTGGGTCATCCTGACTATCCCCCTGCAGGGGCCCTGTGGGCTCTGGGCAAGACACCCAGAAGTTGGCAAGGTTTTTCTGTAAAGGGCCAAGTAGTAACTATTTTCAGGCTTGTGGGCCATGCAGACTATCAAAGCTGCTCATCTGGGCTGGTGTAGCTCAAAGACAGCCACGAGAAATATATGAACGAGGGCTTCCCTGGTGGCTCAGTGGTAAAGAATTCACCTGCCAATGCCAGAGGCACGGTCCAGGAAGATCCCACACAGCCCAGAGCAAGTAAGCCTGTGCACCACCACACTGAAGCCCACGCGCCTAGAGCCCATTCCCCCCAGAAGAGAGGCCACCACAACGAGAAGCTCGCACAGCTCAAGGAAGAGTGGCCCCTGCTTGCCACAACCAGAGGGAGTGCACGTGTAGGGAGGAAGACCCAGTGCGGCCAAAACCAAGAAAAGGAGTATGCAGAGGAGTAGGTGTGGCTGCGTGTATGTATGTGTTTTTTATAAAGTTATGTAAGTTATATATTGATAACTTTACTTATGGACACGGAAATTTTAAAATCTGTATAATTTATTCAAAATATCTACATGAAACCTTGAATTTTGCTTAAGTTCCATGCATTCATGCGTGCTAAGTCGCTTTACTCGTGTCCCACTCTTCGCGACCCTGTGGACTGTATGCAGCCCGCCAGGTTGCTCCGCCCATGGGATTCTCCAGGCAAGAATGCTCAAGTGGGTTGCCAACCCTGCTCCAGGGCATCATCCTGACCTGGGGACTGAACCCGTTTCTCTTCTGTCTCCCACACTGGTATGCAGGTTCTTTGCCACTACCGTCACCACCTGGGAAGCCATACATCATGAATTAGTCTTCTTTGGACTTTTTTCAACCACTAAGTGTAAAAATTATTTTTAGCTCACGGATCATACAAAAATAGGCTCATGGTTCTTTGCCACAGTTTGCAGACGCTGCTCTACATTTTCCATCTCCCAGGCTCAGATGACGGAGGAGAGCCATCAGCAGGTAGAGAGCTGGAGGCAGTGTGGAAAGCAGTGTTTGCTCACAGCATGTGATGAGCAATAAAGGCTGTGGGGAAACTTTCTGACCCTTTCTGGAAAAGTTCATCTCATGGACAGGAAAAGAATCAAGGTTCTGGTTCTCCAAGTTGATAGACCCTACAATATCATCTGAAAGTGTTTCTGTCCCTGTGGTAGATTAGGACAGGAACACGGCAGATTGAACTACACAGCCCAATACTCACTCAGGATAGGTAACGGTGTGCCTGAAACCCTGCGCATCAGACCAGAGCCTGGCGAGGCAGCAGCTGGTGGCCGGACACACTGGCCTGATGGGATAATGACTCAGTAAGTGAATTCTCACACTCCTCTGCAGAAGCCTCCTGGTCACAGTGGAGAATGCCCCTTCACCCTGGAGATGCTGAGGTTGTCATCTAATGCTGCCTCTTGCAAGGGACAATTTTTTTTAAATATTATGTTTTATTTTAAAAATTCATGCTGAAACTTCCCTGGTGGTCCTGTGGTTAAGAATCTACCTTGTGAGCTCAGCCTCATGCTCTGTGACAACCTAGAGGGATGGGATGGGAGGGGAGGTGGGAGGGAGGCTCCAGAGGGAGGGGACATGTGTATACCTGCGGCTGATTCACGTTGCACAACAGAAACCAACACAACATTTATAAAGCAATTACCTCCAATTAAAAATCAATAAATGTAAACAATAAAATATAATAATAACAACAACAAAAGAATCCTCCTTGCAGTGCAGGGGACAAAGGTTCGATTCCTGGTCAGGGAACTAAGATCCCACGTGCAGTGGGGCAACTAAGCCCACAGTGCTACAACCGGAGAGTTCCTGAACCACGACGAAAGATCCCACGTGGTGCAACAGACACCCCAAGTGCTGCAGCTGAGACCCAATGCAGCTAAATAAGTATATAAATGAATGTTAAAAAGAATTCATGCAGAATTTATCTGGTACACCATGGTTTTTTGTTATTTTTTTAAACTAAAATTTAGTTATTTAAACTGAGCAACAAAGAGTTCTCTTCTGGATGACGAGTGCTTGTCCTCGTCAGTGAGGACAGCGAACAGACATGGGTCCTCCAAGAATGTCCCAGCCCCAGCCCAGGCAGCTCCCTAATCACTTCTAAACATAGATCCATGACTAGTGGGGTTATTAAGTTCAAATGAGCCTGTGTTGTTTATGACTCACATCCGCCTCATTCAGGAGCCCCCAAATCACACTTAATTAGCCAGATGAGATGGCAAAATTCCTGCAGGCTCTCTTCAGCCTACCAGCTGCATTCAGAGGGACGCCAAAGCCACAGCAACGCCTGACATTTCAGTTTGCGGGGGTGACTCCAGGAGGATGGAGTGAGAAATGGAGCCAGTCTGGTGGGGCGGGGGCAGCGGGCAGTGAGGCCAGACTGGGCAGGTTCCTGTATTGGCCCCAGCACTTGCTAGCTGCTTCCCAGGTCTCAGCGTTCTCCTCTGTAAAATGGCAGTAGTAACAGTACCTTTCCATGGGTATTGTTGTATATTATAAAAGATAACCTAGGGACGTCCCTGGTGGTCCAGTGGCTGGGGGCCTCTTGCTCCAAACGCAAGGTGCCTGGGTTTGATCCCTGGTCAGGGAACTAGATTCCACATGATGCACAATTAAAGATCCTGCATGCCACGATGAAGATCAAGGACCCCACGGGGGACAACTAGGACCCTCATAAGCAAATTAACTAATTTTTAAAAAATGATAACCAAGCAAAATGCTTACTTCCTCTCCACGCCCTTCCAGGAACACTGATTCCAGCTGGGACATGGCTCTGCTACTCCCTTGGGTTACATACTTAGCTTCAGCTTCCTCAGCTGTAAAATGGGCATGATGATGCCTATCCTCGGAGGGCTGATGGGAGGAAGAGGAACAAGCAGCACCAGGCATGTGCAGGTGCAACGAATGGTTCTGGCAGTGTTATCATTCCAGGGCAGCGATCCGCTCCAGCCCTGCAGACCAGCCACCTCATTCCATGTTCAGAAAACATTCGTTTAGTACTACTACATGCTAGGTAGGTCACGATGACCCCTGGGTACAGAGTGGAGATCAAATGGGCCTGAACCTTACCCTCACAGAACACACAGCCCAGCCTGATCACTTCCAAAGACCAAAATATTAAATCCATGCTTAGGGGTAATTGAAATGTGTATGTTGTTCTTACTGTTAGTTTCTGTTCTCAGAAGCATCACTGAAGAGTACTGATCACCATTGGTGTCTCTGGTGTCTGGGCAAGTTTGGTGGCTGGGCACCCAGCACTGTGAGAGGGTCATATGTGCTGGGTGCCTTCTTTGTTCCTTTTAAAAGCATTCATTTTCTTTTTAAGTGCACAATCAGGTGGAGATATAAAAGAAAGACTTGCCTCCATCAAGAGATAACATGATGTGGTCAACATATACAATGGAGTATTACTGATGAAGGGATAACAGTGTAAGAAGAGGGTTCAACAAAATGGGGTCCATATATACAAGGGGGTGTTATTCTGGTGTAAAAAGGAGGACGATTCTGGCACGTGCTACAGCATGGATGAACTCAAGCCGGTCACTAAAGGACAAATATCCACTCGTACGAGAGGTCCTGAGAGTAGTCAAAATCACAGAGACAGAAGGTAGAGGGCTGGACGGAGGAGAGAATGGTGAGTTGTTGCTTAATGGAGACAGGGCAAAACAGTGAGGACAGTTTCAAAACATTGTGAATATAATTAATGCCACTGAATCACACATCTAAAAATAGTTAAAATGGGGACATCCCTGCCGGTCCAGTGGATAAGAATCCACCCGCCAATGCAGGGGCATGGGTTCAATTCCTGGTCCAGGAAGATTCCTCATGTCACGGGGCAACTAAGCCCAAGCACCGTAACTACTGAGCCCATGTGCTGCCATGCCTAGAGCCCGTGTCCACAACTAGAGAGCAGCCCTGCTCGCCGCAGCTAAAGAAAGCCCACTTGCAGCAACAAAGATCCAGCCCAGCCATAAATAAGTAAAATTCAAATTTAAAAAATTAAACAGAAAGAGCTAAAATGGCAAGTTTTATGTTACATATATTTTACCACAATAAACATTTCTTTAATAATAATAATTGAAGAATAACATTTTTAAAAATAATCATAATCCTGGCTCCAACCAAGAGCTGACCACAAAAGATAGGTTTTATCCTCTGTTCAGTGGCGTGAACCGGAAACAGTTCCTTGCCCCAAAACCCTGATGTTCTCTATGGCAGCCCCGCCCCGCGCACTTCCGGCTGCTCTCCTGCTAGTCCTGCGGGAGCCTCGTCACCAGCACTGACAGGTGTGACCCTGACACTTACAAAGGAGAGCTGAGCAGACCTGCTATTTCCGGCTATGAGGCCAGCAATGAGGCCCCCTGGGCAGGCAGCCTCCGGTATCCCACGTGTCGCAGCCGGAAGAGAGGGAGAGAGCGGGCCCACAGCCTTTTCTTGTTTCCACCAATTCCCTCTTCTCTCTCAGGTCTAAGAGGTGCAGGAAAAGAAAGATGGAACCATTCCCTTGCCCTCTCCAACCACTGAGAGTTATTCCTTGTGTTAATATTCCAAGACTATCAATGAGTCCCAGGGACTGCAGGTAGCCGTGGGGCTTGAATGGAGTTCATTACTGGGTGCAGATCCAGGGCAGAACACAAAAGATTCAGCCTTGACATGTTACAGAAGGAAACACACTTCTGGGCAGTCATCATCGGGCTCAGAAATGTATAGAGAGAACATCTTTATTCAGGCACAGGATGAAAATTCTTTACAATCCGGGCCCTGGCAGGATCAGCTGTACCTACCCACAGGACACTTGATACGGACGTCATCTTCCCCTAAACCAGACGAGGCTCTGACACTCCGTGAGCTCCAGCTTCCTTATCTATAATGTGGGGGACATCAAGCCGCTGCTGGTAGAGTTGCTGACGTCTGTGCTCCCCGTGAAAGTGAAGTGAAAGTCACACAGCCGTGTCGCACTCTGGGCAACCCCGTGGGCTGTAGCCTGCCAAGCTCCTCTGTCCATGGGACTCTCCAGGCAAGAATACTGCAGTGGGTTGCCATTCCCTCCTCCAGGGGATCTTCCTGACCCAGGGATTGAACCCCTGTCTTCTGCATCTCCTTCATTGCAGGCAGATTCTTTACTGCCAAGCCACCGGGGAAACGGCTGTTTTCATGCATGTTGACCCAGCTGCTGCACCCCACTACCTGCTTGTATCGAATAAGCCAGCAATGTTGAGGAACTGAGGCATCCAAGAGGAGCCCCCATCAGGAACTGCTGGAACTCTGTGGAAACACCCGGCTGTATGCCCTCAGGCCAGGGTTATGCTGAGAAGGATTAAGTACTTGGTGCCCCTGGTGGCAGCACCTATCTGGATAAGTCACTCGCTGTTTTCTTTGTCTCACCTGTCTCGTGTCCTCCCCAAGTGGTATTTCCTGAGATCACCTCCAAATAAATTACTTACATCTGAATTTTAGGATCTGCTTTTGGAGAACCCAAATTCAGATCATGCCTAATCTAACTTATTCTTTAGAAGGAGCTCAGGGGGATAGGTCCTTTGATTTCCCTTTTACAGGTAAGAAACTGAGTCTTGGAGAGATTGCACTGCTTGCCTGAGTTCTCCCCGTTAAAGCTGGGACTTGAATCCCAACATCTGGCTCCACTGCCCCAGGACGCCCTCGATCACAGCTCGCCAGCAACTGTATCCCAGGCAGTGACTTGCCAGGTAAGCCTGAGGCTGCAAGAGGCCGCTCCCCACGCCTTCACCTCCGGTTAGTCCCCACCTCCACATGCCCCAGTGTGAGAGAATGCACGCCCATCCCTAGAGTGCTCGCCACTAGGTGGCGCCCTTTCTAGGAGGCCAAGGCTGGCTCTGCAAACACCCTAGATTCTGCAAGTAACTGGTCAATAGTTCTGACCCAGCTACCTGGAAGAAATTAACACAACATTGTAAACCAATTACACTCCAATTTAAAAATAAATTAAAGGGACTTCCCTGGTGATCCAATGGTTAAGACTCTATGCTTCCAGTGCAGAGGGCCTGGGGTTCGCGCCTTGGTCAGGGAACGGTCTCACTTGCTAGAACTAAGATTTTGAATGTCACAACTAAATTATCCTACACGCTATGAGTAAGCCCCCAGATAAATACATAAATATTTAAAATAAATAAATTTATTAAAAATAAGTCTCTAAAACTCCTTTCTGGCATAAATAAGTGATTGAATAAATAAATGGAGAGAAGAAACAACTCTCCCTTACAGAAGCACTCCAAATAATCTATGTAGGTCTCCACTCACAAGGGGGTGGAACACAACTCCTCACTCATAAGCGTGGGCCGAGAGTCACTTTTCAGTGGAGAACCATGGCAGGGCCACCTCCGCCAGTTGACTGAGGTTTCCATCAACAGTGATAGTCATGTCAACAGTAGATACCCTTGACCTGCTGTGATGACAAGGGCATCTTACCTTTAGGGTCTTTCTTCCCAAAACCCATCATCCCAGTCTAATTATGAGGAAACATCAGGCAATTCTAATTCTAACTGAGGGGCATTCTACAACATACCTGACTGGTAGTCCTCAAAAAACTGTCAAGATCATCAAAACCAAGGACAGTGTGAGAAATGGTCACAGCCAGGAGGAGCCTAAGGTGATGTGGTGTGACATGGTGACCTGATAGGGATCCTGGAAGAGAAAAAGACATTAGAGAAAAACTAGGGAAATCTGAATAAAATTCAGTCAGTAATATATCAATACTGGCTCATTAACTGTTACAAATATATCCTATGAATACATTGTTATTTTGAAAAGCTTTTTATTGAATATAGTTGATTTACAATATCATGTTAGCTTCAGGTATACAGCACAGAGATTCAACTATGTATATGTATATCCTTTTCCAGATTCTTTTCCCTTATAGATTATCACAAAATATTTAGCATAGGTCCCTGTGCTATACAGTAAGTCCTCGTTGGTAATTATATTCTACCAATATTAAGATGTTAATAATCGGGAAATTGGGTGTGGGGCATATGGACTCTATATTATCTTAGAAACTTTTCTGTAAATCTGAAAGTATTCTAAAATTAAAAGTTTATTTTTAAAAAGGAGATCTAGGTGAAATTAATTTTAACAACATATTTTATTTAACCCCAATACATCTGTCAGGTGAGTGTGTGCTCCTTGGTTCTGTCTCCTCCCAACAAAGCTTTGGAGTGATGGACGTTAAAGCCCTCGGCCTGTCACAGCTCTCGGGTCTTGGACTGACCATGTTATAGCTCTCGGGTCTTGGACTGACCATGTTATAGCTCTTACACAAATCAGTGTTACAGCTCCATGTTACAGCTCTATTTTAGTTAGATAATAGCAGGAAAATCCATCCTCGAGAGCGCCCCAGCGTGGGGCTGGGGCGGGGCTGTGGAGGGGGAGAGGAGAGAGAGAAGAGAGAGACAGAAAGCGAGAGAGCCCTTTGGCTCTTCTTTTTATATGTTTTTCCCTCCCCCTGGGCCTGTCCTATGCAGATTAGGCTAGCCAGAGGTGCTGTTTGTTCTACCTGAGGTCTTCACTCTGGTCCTCGGACCTTCCTTTGACCTTCCTTTGTTCTATTTTCATGGGCTTTTCCCTTCCTGGTCTTTTCAGTTCAGTTCAGTCGCTCAGTCATGTCCAACCCTTTGCAAGCCCATGAGTCACAGCACGCCGGGCCTCCCTGTTCATCACCTTCTCCCGGAGTTCACTCAGACACATGTCCATCGAGTCAGTGATGCCATCCAGCATCTCATCCTCAGCTGTCCCCTTCTCCTCCTGCCCCCAATCCCTCCCAGCATCACTCTTTTCCAATGAGTCAACTCTTCACATGAGGTGGCCAAAGTACTGGAGTTTCAGCTTCAGCATCATTCCTTCCAAAGAAATCCCAGGGCTGATATCCTTCAGAATGGACTGGTTGGATCTCCTTGCAGTCCAAGGGACTCTCAAGAGTCTTCTCCAACGCCACAGTTCAAAAGCATCAATTCTTTAAATTCAAATTAATTGAATTAGAACTTAAAATTCCATCCCTTAGTCACATTAGCTCAACATCCACAGGTGGCTGATGGCTGCCATATTGGACAATGCAGGGATGAATAGCTAATGACAGTATGTTCCGCTTTTCTGCAACAGTCTTAATTCCAAATATTCTTTCCCACTGTCCCTTAAGTACAGTTGGCCTTGTCAGGTTGAGCCTGGATGGTTAGTTTGAAAAGTCCAGTTCACAAATTGGAGTAACCTGGAAAGTATTTGGAAACCTGGCTTGGACCTTCCTTCACCAGAACCTCAAGAAGTGACAGTCTCTTCAGACAATTAGTTCTGCCACGTCTCGATTTCCCCGGCTTTAAAAGAAGGTAGCAATGTCTTCTATCCTGCGTGGGATCACACCGGAAATGAAGCCTACAGAGCCATTCTGGAAGGCAGTTTTGCATTATGTATCTAAAGCCTTAAATATTTTCATAACCATTGATGTAGGAAGTTCCCTTCTACAAATTTAACCCAAGAAACTAGAAAGGCACGCCGAGATTCATGAGCATGCATTATTCAGATGGAGATGAGTTTAACGGAAAACAAATTGAACATCATATAAATGCCCAACAGTTAAGTAACCAAGCGAAATAAATGATGGTATATCCCAGTAAATGTCAGACAGCTATTAAAAGTTTTTTTTAATAAAATTTAATCATTCATGAAATGCTCAGGAAGTGATATGAAGAGGAAAAATAGTGTCAACAATATAGGTCAATATAATCAATGAGAAAAAGAAGCTATAGTTGCTGTGTGACAAGTTTTTATCTAAATCAGGTCAGTTCCTCCCATCTGATAGGACTAAAAAAAAAAACAAAAACCAAAAGACCAAATCCTATCTGAGAAGTCAGAGCTGATAATCTGAGCAGCCCCCGACCCACTGCCCTTTCTTTCATCTCAGCCGGGGAAGAGGCAGCCCAGTCTCTGGACTGAGGGAAGGAGAGAGAAATATGTACAAGAGTAAGGATGAGATGATGGGACGAGTGCTTTTGTAACTGCTGCTCAGGTTAAAAATCATTTTCATTGTGAGCCTCTTCTGACTGCATTTTAAGGCATTTACAGCACATGAGAGACTCTGATAATAGCAGAGATTTGCAAGCAAATGTTTCAGGAAGTTTATCACACTTTCATCAATGTTTAAGCATCTGGGGAAATTAGATTGGATGGTTTCTTACATTTTCAATCTGGCAATCATGAGTGCTATGAACTTTTAGAATTGTTAATAATTTAAAGATAATGAAGTACACATAGTGGTGGGCATTCTTTTCTGCAAACAAAAGTGCCTCGGACATTAGAGACTCTAGTCAACAAACAAGATGCACCAGGGCAAACCACAGTAACACACACACACACACACACACATACACACACACACACACACGTACATAGAAAAAAGACTGGAAGGAAATACACCAAGAGAAAGAAATGGTTCTCTGTGATTGGTGAGATCAAAGAATGATTTTTCTTTTTTATACTGTTGCTCCCCATAGTTTCTGAAATGAAATCATATTGCCATCAACTGGAAAAAAATAAAGTATATTATTATAGAAGTCATGAAGGTGGCGTGTGCTGAGATATGCAGAACTCAACTGTCAACTGTCAGTAAGACCTCCGGCAGCTCACAAAGCTCCTTTTTCCACTGTTGGCAAAACGCTCTTGTTCATGCCGTTATGGTATCTCAGACGTTTTTGGCTTAAAATTACCTCCTTTGGGTAATGACTTCGTCTTTGGTCTCTCCATCACTACAAGGGTTCTCCCTCCTCTTCATTCTAAGATAACAGCTGGTTTCAGGGGAAGGTGACATGCAGTCAGGTCTGCAGCAGAATTCTATGCTGCCTTCAAGGTTGGAGGACTGTCTTGCCGTCTACGTCTCACCTGGCTCTTACTGAGGCTTCTGATTGCCCAGGGCCTGCTTGGGAAAGCCATCTGATCTGTGGTTTGAGAAATCCATCATGTTGCTCTCTATTAAAATGTCACTTTGCTTTTTGCCATGGTGACACCCTAGTGAACTCATCAGCCAGCACTCCAGCTACTATTTGGGTCCTCCTGTGGCATACAGAAGCTTCTGGACTGCCTCCACATCTCATACTGGACCAGACATTATGACCCAGGGCTGCAATCTCAACCCACCCAAGCATCCGCCCCCTACCCCCGCAGTGAGCTCTACTCCACGGCTTTCGCCATGTTGGATGCAGGATAAGGCTGACCCGATGGTCCCGTGAGAAAGGTCAAGCCTCCTCAGGGGACATCCAGGGAAGTGGGGACCCCAGCCTGGTGTTCGTAGAGTCCTTAAAACTACCTGGGAGTTTCTATCCTCCCTTACATCTTGGGTTTGATCCCGATGAGGGGGGAGGAAAGAATCAGAACATTCACAGACTGCCCCTGCCTGCCTTTTCTTGCTCTGGGTCTAGAATCTTTCCCCAAGTCCCCAAATAACTGTATGTCCTGTAGAATAGAAACCTCTCTTTTGTCATATCTGCATTCTGCCGTCTCCTATGATTTACTCAATGATCACTTCTCGCAGCTTTGATTTCTTGATGTGTGAAAACTCCAGCCTTGGGAGGTTTAAGAAAACCGTTTCTTCTCAGAGAGTCTGGCTTTAAAGACCATTTCCTGCTATGAGATTTTAAAACTACCTCGAAACTCAAGGTGGAGAAATGACGTCTTTGACTCAGACTCTAGCCACTTCCCACTCTCTCTGAGAGGTTTTCCTCTGTCCCTAGCCTAGGCTCACTGGCACAGGCTGTGAGGGTGCAGAGGAATGGGTTATGGAGAAAGGAATATCTGTAGATGATATTCAAAGCATTATCTCACTGCTTTATTTTCAAATAGAGATAAATGCAAACAAAAACCAACCCTAAATATTACTTTATAACTGTCAAATGAGAAAAAAGTTTTCAAAAAACCTTTACATCTAATGCTGGCGAGTTTGATCAGTTTGAGCAAGCTCTGGGAGTTGGTGATGGACAGGGAAGCCTGGTGTACTGCAGTCCATGGGGTTGCAAAGAGTTGGACAAAACTGAGTGACTGAACTGACAGGTGAGGATGTCTTCATACAGGCACTGATGAGAGTACACATCTGTGAAAGCAACTTGGACTCGCATTTGGAAATATATACCACGATCAAGCCCCTTCCAGTAGGACGAATGTCCTTGGCAGGAATGGATATTTCTGGAAAATAGGCTTTTACTTTATCTATGATATTATTTTCATGGTGAACACTCAGCAATGCACTATTCTATCAAAGCCCTTGCACCAGTGAGTGGACAGGTAAATAGACAAAATCTCTAAAACATCCAGGGCTGCAGAGAAAGTAACAGAAACCACTCACCCTTCCTGTGAGGATGGTAGAGGGCAACTGGCGGTGCCAACCAGTTGCCCTGGCAGAGCCTCTATCTAAAGCTGGCATCACTCGTGCGGGGCTGTCATTGAGGGGATTTGGGGAACCTGGGAAGCCTGATCTCTCCCTGGAAGCAGGCTGGGTTGCCTCCATCTTTCTGTAACCATTTCCACATGTTTCCATGCGTGTGTTCAGTCACTCAGTCATGTCTGACTCTTTGCAACCCCATGGACTGCAGCCTGCCAGGCTTCTCTGTCCATGGGATTCTCTCGGCAAGAACACTGGAGTGGGTTGCCGTTTCCCTAAACTTCATCATTAAAGAGCCTTCACTTACTCCACCCAAGTGTCGCATCTTTCCATCAGATACGTTACTGCCCGTGGTGATACTCACATCACAGTGGCTTCCTGATTCAGGATTCCCAAAAAGACCCTTTTGGCGGCTCCTGGAAAGGCTGTGCTTCTCTAAACACTCATACAGGTCAGCAAAATCCAGAGCTGAAGCCACAGAGAAATGTTGTTCAGTCTGGCCAGCAATCAAAACAACTTAATCTGCTTTCCTGAAAATGTCTGCATTTTTGTCAGCCTATGAGATTCCCAGAAATGTTTCATCATGCCCCTAAGATAAACCAGCACCTCAGGTGACACGTCCTGGGCCAGTGAGCCTATTTCCTGGTGTTACTATGTCACATTCATCTGATCTGTTCATTGCGCAAACACCTATTCGTCAAGCACCAGCCGAGTTCTAGGCCTGAATCTTAGTGGAGGGTGGTGCTCACGCCAAGACTGAGCCCAGATTTTTGACAACCCTGATGATTAGAGGGGGAGCAGGTGAAAGGTGGGCAACTTTGACTCAGTCTTTTAAAATGTGAAACACTTTTTTTTGTTTTCCTCAAGCCAGGAGTTTGAATTCATCTTGGAAGGAAGATGAAATCCCAGGTTCCCCAAGTCCCCACCATGACAGCCCCCCACCAGTGATGCCAGCTTTAGATCGAGGCTCTGCCAGGGCACCACCAGTTCCTCTCTGCCATTCTCCCAGGAGGGCTAAGTGGTTTCTCTTCTGTTACTTCCTCTGCAACCCTGGATGTTTTAGAGATTCCACTTCTCTGGGGGGAAAAAAAAACCCTTTAACAGATGTATTATTGTGTAGTCACTAATCCAGTTCCTCTCTGCCATTCTCCCAGGAGGGCTAAGTGGTTTCTCTTCTGTTACTTCCTCTGCAACCCTGGATGTTTTAGAGATTCCACTTCTCTGGGGGGAAAAAAAAACCCTTTAACAGATGTATTATTGTGTAGTCACTAAATCATGTCCAACTCTGTGCGACCCCATGGACTAACCATAAGGAGAAATTTTAATTAATTGGACTATAATAAAATGAAGAATTTCAGATTAGCAAAACACACTCTTCAGAATGTAAAGATTCTCCAGGCAAGGATACTGGAGTGGGGTGCCATTTCCTTCTCCAGTGGATCTTCCCCACCCAGGATCAAACCCAGGTCTCCTGCAGTTCCTGCCCTGGCGGGTGAATTCTTTACCACTGTGCCACCTGCAAAGTACAGTATGTGCACTTCTCTTTATAGAGGTTTGCCTTGTTGTGGAGCACAGGCTGTAGGGCATATGGGCTTCTCTTGTTGTGGCGTGTGGGCTCAGTAACTGCAACTCCCAGGCTCTGGAGCACAGGCTCAGGAGCTGTGGTGCAAGGCCTTAGTCGCTCCAGGACATGTGGGATCCTCCCGATCAAGGGACTGAACCTACATCTCCTACACTGCCGGCGGGTTTTTCACTGCTGAGCCACCAGGGAAGCCTAACAGATGTATTAGTCAGGAATTTTTGTTGAAGACCTAAAACCATCTCAAACCATCATGGGCCAAAAGAGGCATTCTCTGGATTAACTCAAGGAAGTTGAGATCCCAAATAACTGTATGTCCTGTAGAATAGAAACCTCTCTTTTGTCATATCTGCATTCTGCCGTCTCCTATGATTTACTCAATGATCACTTCTCGCAGCTTTGATTTCTTGATGTGTGAAAACTCCAGCCTTGGGAGGTTTAAGAAAACCCTTTCTTCTCAAAGAGTCTGGCTTTAAAGACCATTTCCTGCTATGAGATTTTAAAACTACCTCGAAACTCAAGGTGGAGAAATGACGTCTTTGACTCAGACTCTAGCCACTTCCCACTCTCTCTGAGAGGTTTTCCTCTTTCCCTAGCCTAGGCTCACTGGCACAGGCTGTGAGGGTGCAGAGGAATGGGTTATGGAGAAAGGAATATCTGTAGATGATATTCAAAGCATTATCTCACTGCCTAATTTTCAAATAGAGATAAATGCAAACAAAAACCAACCCTAAATATTACTTTATAACTGTCAAATGAGAAAAAAGTTTTCAAAAAACCTTAACATCTAATGCTGGCGAGTTTGATCAGTTTGAGCAAGCTCTGGGAGTTGGTGATGGACAGGGAAGCCTGGTGTACTGCAGTCCATGGGGTTGAAAAGAGTTGGACAAAACTGAGTGACTGAACTGACAGGTGAGGATGTCTTCATGCAGGCACTGATGAGAGTACACATCTGTGAAAGCAACTTGGACTCGCATTTGGAAATATATATCACGATCAAGCCCCTTCCAGTAGGACGAATGCCCTTGGCAAGAATGGATATTCCTGGAAAATAGGGTTTTACTTTATCTATGATATTATTTTCATGGTGAACACTCAGCAATGCATTATTCTCTCAAAGCCCTTGCACTGGTGAGTGGGCAGGTAAGTAGACAAAATCTCTAAAACATCCAGGGCTGCAGAGGAAGTAACAGAAGAGAAACCACTCACCCTTCCTGTGAGGATGGTAGAGGGCAACTGGCGGTGCCAACCAGTTGCCCTGGCAGAGCCTCTATCTAAAGCTGGCATCACTCATCGGGGGCTGTCATTGAGGGGACTTGCGGAACCTGGGAAGCCTGATCTCTCCCTGGAAGCAGGCTGGGTTGCCTCCAGCTTTCTGTAACCATTTCCACATGTTTCCATGCGTGTGTTCAGTCAAACAGTCATGTCTGAGTCTTTGCAACCCCACGGACTGCAGCCTGCCAGGCTTCCCTGTCCATGGGATTCTCTCGGCAAGAACACTGGAGTGGGTTGCCATTTCCCTAAACTTCATCATTAAAGAGCCTTCACTTATTCCACTCAAGTGTCTCATCTTTCCATCCGATACGTTACTGCCCGTGGTGATAGTCACATCACAGTGGCTTCCTGACCCAGGATTCCCAAAAAGACCCTTTTGGCTGCTCCTGGAAAGGCTGTGCTTCTCTAAACACTCAGACAGGTCAGCAAAATCCAGAGCTGAAGCCACAGAGAAATGTTGCTCAGTCTGGCCAGCAATCAAAACAACTTAATCTGCTTTCCTGAAAATGTCTGCATTTTTGTCAGCCTGTGAGATTCCCAGAAATGTTTCATCATGCCCCTAAGATAAACCAGCACCTCAGGTGACATGTCCTGGGTCAGTGAGCCTATTTCCTGGTGTTACTATGTCACATTCATCTGATCTGTTCATTGCGCAAACACCTATTTGTCAAGCACCAGCCAAGTTCTAGGCCTGAATCTTAGTGGGGGGTGGTGCTCACGCCGAGACTGAGCCCAGATTTTTGACAACCCTGATGATTAGAGGGGGAGCAGGTAAAAGGTGGGCAACTTTGACTCAGTCTTTTAAAATGTGAAACACTTTTTTTTTTTTCTGTTTTCCTCAAGCCAGGAGTTTGAATTCATCTTGGAAGGAAGATGAAATCCCAGATTCCCCAAGTCCCCACCATGACAGCCCCCCGCAAGTGATGCCAGCTTCAGATCGAGGCTCTGCCAGGGCACCACCAGTTCCCCTCTGCCATTCTCCCAGGAGGGCTGAGTGGTTTCTCTTCTGTTACTTCCTCTGCAACCCTGGATGTTTTAGAGATTCCACTTCTCTGGGGGGAAAAAAAAACCCTTTAACAGATGTATTATTGTGTAGTCACTAAATCATGTCTAACTCTGTGCGACCCCATGGACTAACCATAAGGAGAAATTTTAATTAATTGGACTATAATAAAATGAAGAATTTCAGATTAGCAAAACACACTCTTCAGAATGTAAAGATTCTCCAGGCAAGGATACTGGAGTGGGGTGCCATTTCCTTCTCCAGTGGATCTTCCCCACCCAGGATCAAACCCAGGTCTCCTGCAGTTCCTGCCCTGGCGGGTGAATTCTTTACCACTGTGCCACCTGCAAAGTACAGTATGTGCACTTCTCTTTATAGAGGTTTGCCTTGTTGTGGAGCACAGGCTGTAGGGCATATGGGCTTCTCTTGTTGTGGCGTGTGGGCTCAGTAACTGCAACTCCCAGGCTCTGGAGCACAGGCTCAGGAGCTGTGGTGCAAGGCCTTAGTCGCTCCAGGACATGTGGGATCCTCCCGATCAAGGGACTGAACCTACATCTCCTACACTGCCGGCGGGTTTTTCACTGCTGAGCCACCAGGGAAGCCTAACAGATGTATTAGTCAGGAATTTTTGTTGAAGACCTAAAACCATCTCAAACCATCATGGGCCAAAAGAGGCATTCTCTGGATTAACTCAAGGAAGTTGAGACTTTCCGCAGAGCCTCAGGGGAGCCGAGGTTCACTCCCACGTCTCTGCATCTCCCTCTGTGTCTGGAGATAGAGAAGGATAGGGACGCCTGGCGTGCTACAGCCCCAGAGGCTTCGAAGAGTCAGACAGGACTGAGATCTGAACAGCAGCCCTCTGAGCCTTGTGTCTGCCGCTCTCAGTTTCCTGGCTGTCTCCACAAAGATAGAACCAACTTCACGGCCAACACTCACCTCCCTCTGGCTCCTCACCTGCCGTTCTGAAAGAGAGCCAAGGAAGTTCTTCACATATTCTCAGTCTTCTGTTGAATTTATTTATTACAAATATCTTCCCTTAGCTTGCAACTTCTTTTTCACATTCTTAAGGGTGTTTTTTGTTTGTTTGTTTTGTTTTTTGCTGATCTGAAGTTCTTCATTTTAACATAGTCCAGTTAATTAAAATCTCCCCTTATGGTTAGCGTTTTCTTTGCATTATAGTTAAGAAATCTTATCCTATTCCAGAGACTGTTCATTTTAAAGGCAATTTTATGTAAAAAGACATTGAACATTCAAAGCAGGACGAATCATTTAGAGGAGAAAAAAAATTTAAGCAATATTTTTATGTACCTCTGAGTCGTACCGTGAAATTTCTAACTCTATAACATATACTTTCCACCTAATTAGATTTTGAAAATGAAGTTAACAGAGGAAGCACATTTAAAAAAATAATTTAAAATGCTTATTTATTTCCGGCTGTGTTCGGCCTTCCTTGCTGCGTGGGCTTTCCTCTGGTTGCAGAGAGCAGGGCTCCTCTCTGGTTGCGATGCTCAGGCTTCTCACTGCTGCGGCTTCTCTCGTTGCAGAACATGGGCCCTGGGGCACGCAGGCTTCAGCAGCTGTGGCACGTGAGCTCAGTAGCTGCGGCTCGTGGGCTCTGGAGCACAGGCTCAGGAGTCGTGGCACAGGGGCTTAGTCGCCTCGCCACACGTGGGAAATTTCCAGATCAGGGATTGAACCGCTGCAGTGCATATCCTGCCCTGCAGGCGGATTCTTTACCTCTGAGCCACCAGGGAAGCCCGGGGAGGCACTTTTTGAAATCATGGAGTATTAGGGTGGGAAAGTCTTGTAAGTCTTGCCTTTCATCGGCCTGATTCAGATCCACAGACGTCTACTGAGCACGGCTCTGTGCAGAGCTCTCAGCTGGGAATCAGGAGTCTGGGAGGAGCCTGGCAGGGAGGGCTGTATGCACCCAAGTCAATGGAGGCAGGTCCCAGGTGATAGGAGGCCCCAAAGGAGAAAGTGCTTGAGAGGGGAGTTCTCAGAGGAAATGGAGGGCATTTTATGCCAGGGGGAGGGGGGAATAGGGGATCTGTGGTGTGTGTTTGTGAGGGGCTGGACCTGAATGGGGCTTCCCTGGTGGCTCAGTTAAGAACCTGCCTACCAATGGAGGAGACACAGGACACGTGGGTTCGATCCCTGGGTCGGGGAGATCCCCTGGAGAAGGGAATGGCAACCCACTCCAGTATTCTTGCCTGGAAAATCCCATGGACAGAGGAGCCTGGCAGGCTACAGGCTGCCATGGGGTCGCAAGAGTCGAATATGACTTAGTGACTAAACAACAACGGACTTGAATGGGGCACGTGGATCTGCCTTACAAGGCCTCTGTGCCTCACAGACTCATAGCAAAAGCCCCTTCTAAACCTGTGATGGCAACAGGCGAAGGGCTGAGCAATCGAGGATCCTAGATCCAAGGCCCAAGGCCAGGATGCTGCGTGGGCTGCGTCCACAGCTTGATGGCATCCCGTTGCCTAGATCTGCACTTCTCACTTCTCAAGAGGAGATGGATTTTCAACTCACCAGGAGAAGATCCACTTGCAGAAAAATTCATTTGCAAGGTTCATACATGCAAAGGAAACCAGGGAAAGACTCTTCCTCTGCTGAATCCCCCAGAATGATAACGGCCTGCCATTTAGTATAACTATGTTTCAATTTAAATGCCCTGCTTTATAGAGACACAGACATAGAGAACAGACTAACAGACACCCTGGTGGGGTGGGGGGGTGAGGTGGGATCTTGTGAGGAGAGGGTGGGATATCTGAAGAGACCAACATGGGAACCTATATTATCATGTAAAATAGATAGCCCATGGGAATTTGCTGTCTGACTCAGGGAACTCAAACCCCCGCTCTGCAACAACCTAGAGGGGTGGGATGGGGAGCGGGTCTCAAGAGGGGGGGACATTATGTATACCTACGCTGATTCATGTTGATGTTCGGCAGAAACCAACACAATTCTGCAAAGCAATTATCCTTCAATTGAAAATAAATAAAATTATTTTAAAAATAAATCCTTTTTTTTCTTCTAGCTATAATGCATACCACTCAAAAGAAACAAGTTAAAGACTGGTTACAAAATGAAACACAGCACTCTTCCGATAAATAAGAGGGAAAGGAAGAGAGCAGACTTAATTGAGCAGTAATTGGGTCCAAGGCTATTCTAGACACTTGATTCCTATTCTCTCATTATTATAACACAAAGGTAGGGGAAAATAGTCCCCACTTTGCAGTTTTATGAAGAGAGATTCAGAGACGTTAAGTGACTTGCCCAAAGTTGCATAGATTCATAGTGACAGAGCCAGAATTCACACTTGGGTCCGAGTCCCGCCTTCTCTGGCTAGAATTACCACAAAGAAATGGAAAGGTATGTGTGTGGGGGGCCTGGTTATTTCATGGACATGTAAAAAAGGACACATACCCCAAGCAGGAGAAGGCAGCGGTTAAGTGTGACTGCAGGACTCCCAGCTGACTCTGTGATCCAGTCTCTTGTGGCCAGAGCTCCGTGCTTCTCCGGGAGGCTGCCTTCCTCAGCCACATACAATACCCCTGTATTTCTGCACTCCTGCCTCTGAGGGTTCCCATCTTGACCTCTTCCTTTAGATCGTCCTCCAGGCTTCTAAATAGATTCTCTTTTCTCTTGACTTAAAAATAGGGCTTCGCTGATGGCTCAGCGGTAAAGAATCCGCCTGCCGATGCAGGAGACACGAGTTCGCCTCCTGATTCGGGAAGATCCCAGGTGCCGAGGAGCAAGGAAGCCCACGCACCACAACTGCTGAGTCCGTGCCCTAGAGCCCAGGCTCGGCAGCAAGAGAAGCCTGCGCGCCGCAGCTAGCAGAAAGCCCACGTGGCAACCAAGACCCCAGCACAGCCAAAGATAAAGAAAGTTTTTGAATTATATAAAAATAATAACAAGGGGACTTTCCTGGCAGTCTGGTGGTTAAGATTTTGTCTTCCAGTGCAGGGGGTTCCTTGCAGCCAGAAAACCAAAAAACAGAAGCAATATTGTAACAAATTCAATAAGGACTTTTAAAATTGTCCACATTAAAAATAATCCTCAATAAAACAATAATTATTATTATTATTTTGAGGTTTTGATTCTAGGCCTAGAGTGGTATGCCATTATCCTTAACTGGGCTGCATGATAATAGGTGATGATTCACGTATTGGTGATCTGGAGTGTCCTTCCATGCCTGCAAGCTTGGAAAATATTCCCTCAGAGCTTTTCCCAGTCTCCAAGTGCATTTATCTTCTTGGCATCTCCCTGGGCCTTACACTCTCTGGGTCCTTCCAGCCCGCCCAACCCCCCTATAATGAAGCCTCTCAGTGGTGTGTGCCTAGCTCAGATCAAAGAACACAGGGCTGTCTCAGTCAGCGAGCTGTCCCACAGCTGCCCTGCCTCACAGTCAGCGTTCTGATGGATTTCCGCACTCTTCTCTGCTCATGAGAACTGTTAGCTCAGCGCCTTTTTAGGAAAAGACTCCTCAGCGGGAAAGCAGGAGACCTGGAGAGGTCTCCATCCAAGGCCCTGACTGTCAAGCAGGGCTCGGAGGAGATGAACCAACACGGCTGAGGAGCTGGGAGAAGAGGAGACAGCAGAGGTTCCAGCGCATAGAAACGGTGGTGGCAAGGTGATTCAGATCAAGGCTACTTAAAGGAGGCCAGCTGGAGGGCAGGAGGCTCGGAAGAGTGATTCCACCCAGTGTGCAGAGGGTGCATTTGGGTGCATTTTCCAGAGACGAGTGCAGCAAAGTCTCCCTCCCTCTGCCCCCAGTACTCTTCCAGAAGCTTGCTACTCCCCCATCAAAGAGTGAGGTCCAACAGAAAGACCGGAATCTAAAAAGACATGATACAAACTAACTTATTTACAAGACAGAAATAGACTCACAAACTTAAGGTTGCCAGGGGGAAAGGACAGGTCTGGGATCTTGTATACACTGCTGAATTTACAATGGATATCCAGGGCTTTCCTGGTGCTCAGTGGTACAGAACCTGCCTGCACTGCAGGTTCGATTCCTGGGTCAGGAAAATCCCCTGGAGGAGGGCATGGCCACCCACTCCAGCATTCTCGCCTGGGGGAGCCTGGCAGGTTACATACAGTCCAGAGTGTCGCGAAGAATTGGACACAACTGAAGTGACTGAGCACACGCAGGCACTCACAACCAGGGCTCCCCTGGGGGTTCAGTGGTTAAGAATGCAATTGCCAATGCAAGAGACACGGGTTCGATCCCTGGGCCGAGAAGATCCCACATGCCGCGTGTGCTGGAACTGAGCCTGTGCTTAGAGCCCCGGAGCCACAACTGCTGAAGCCCATGTGGCCCAGAGTCCCTGCTCTGCAAAAAGAAGCCGCCACAGTGAGAAGTGTGTGCACCAAACTAAAGAAAAGCCCACACGGCAGCGAAGACCCAACACAGCCAGAAACAAATAAATAAAATCATTTTAAAAAATGGATAACCACAAGGACCTACCGTACAGCACAGGGAGCTCTGCTCAATGTTCCGTGGCAGCCTGGATGGGAGGGGAGCTTGGTGGAGAATGGATACATGTATATGCATGGCTGAGTCCCCCTGCTGTGCGCCTGAAACTATCACCACATTGTTAATCGGCTACACTCTAATACGGAATAAGAAGTTAAAGACCAGTGGGTCTAGTTCCCTTGCCCTTGACATGAAGTGAGTTTTAGAGACTGAATTAGCAGTGAACCCTTGGAGTGATGCTAGGTGACACCTGGGAGGCTCCGCCATAGAAATCCAAGTTCATCCCCAGGCCTCGCCTCTGAAGCCCTCAGCCCTCTTGAAGCATTTCAGCTTCCTTGAGGCCTCCACGCTGTGAGAAAACCGAAACTAGGCCGCACGGGCACTAGGCCTTCCTTTCCCAGCTCCGGCCACTGTCTGACCACAACCACATACGAGACGCAAGCTGCAACCGCCCAGATGAACCTTTCCCCAGCTCGTCACCTTCAGAAATCACGGCAGGCCACACAGTGGTTACTGTCCTAAGGCACTAAGCTGTGGGGTGATTTGTTACACAGCACTCGACAGCTAGAATAGTGGTTCTGGCCAATCTCCCCTGGGGGTTCAGTGGTTAAGAATGCAATTGCCAATGCAAGAGACACGGGTTCGATCCCTGGGCCGAGAAGATCCCACATGCCGCGTGTGCTGGAACTGAGCCTGTGCTCTAGAGCCCCGGAGCCACAACTGCTGAAGCCCATGTGGCCCAGAGTCCCTGCTCTGCAAAAAGAAGCCGCCACAGTGAGAAGTGTGTGCACCAAACTAAAGAAAAGCCCACACGGCAGCGAAGACCCAACACAGCCAGAAACAAATAAATAAAATCATTTTAAAAAATGGATAACCACAAGGACCTACCGTACAGCACAGGGAGCTCTGCTCAATGTTCCGTGGCAGCCTGGATGGGAGGGGAGCTTGGTGGAGAATGGATACATGTATATGCATGGCTGAGTCCCCCTGCTGTGCGCCTGAAACTATCACCACATTGTTAATCGGCTACACTCTAATACGGAATAAGAAGTTAAAGACCAGTGGGTCTAGTTCCCTTGCCCTTGACATGAAGTGAGTTTTAGAGACTGAATTAGCAGTGAACCCTTGGAGTGATGCTAGGTGACACCTGGGAGGCTCCGCCATAGAAATCCAAGTTCATCCCCAGGCCTCGCCTCTGAAGCCCTCAGCCCTCTTGAAGCATTTCAGCTTCCTTGAGGCCTCCACGCTGTAAGAAAACCGAAACTAGGCCGCACGGGCACTAGGCCTTCCTTTCCCAGCTCCGGCCACTGTCTGACCACAACCACATACGAGACGCAAGCTGCAACCGCCCAGATGAACCTTTCCCCAGCTCGTCACCTTCAGAAATCACGGCAGGCCACACAGTGGTTACTGTCCTAAGGCACTAAGCTGTGGGGTGATTTGTTACACAGCACTCGACAGCTAGAATAGTGGTTCTGGCCAAGTTCAGATTAGACAGGAAACGAAGTGGGTGGGCAGTGATGTCACCGCAAAGCATTTGAGGAAAGAAATGTTTGCCTGTCTTTCCTGGATTTTCATTAAATTAAATTGCTAGAATCTTTACGAGTCTATGACTTCAAAATGATGCTAACTTCTGTTATTATAGCCAGGTGGTGAGGGACCAAGCTCCAGCAGCCTAACCGCTGGTTATCAGCAAAACCGTGGTCCAACCTGCTCCTTCTGGGAGTCCCAGAGGGGTGTCTTCTCGGTCTTGCTAATACTGCTGCCATTTATACCCCTCCTGCCCCACTTCCTACCCTAGCTCCCACTCTTCCTGGTGAGGAATCACTGCCCACAAGGCCATCCAACGGCCATCAGTGTCAAACACTAAGATGCAGACCAGGGGCTTCCTTCAGTGGTTCTGGGGCAGAGGCAGGGTGACCAGTCCTCCCCACAGCCAGCTTCCCATTGTCTTCCCTGAACCCTCAGGCAGTTGTGCTTGGATCCAAGGTCTTAAAAGCTCTTGAGCAGCTACAGTCTCAGGTCTCTTTCTCTGCCTTCGAGCGTGTGTGTGCTCAGTCGTGTCCAACACTTTGTGACTCAATGGGCTGTAGTCCACCAGGCTCCTCGGTCCAGGGAATTCTCCAGGCAAGAATACTGGCTCAAAGAACAGGTGACATAACATTCCTCCTGGAGTCCTTCTGTCTCCTCCAGCCCATCCCCCAAATAAAACTCATGCTTCCTCCTCTCAATACAGATCAAAAACTCTTATGTATCCAAAGAGATCCTGGGTGGAAGCAGAAGAGTGTTTTTAGACATCGAGGCTCTGAGCAGCCCAGCAAAACTGCTCTCTTAACTGAAATCATCTCAACCAATGCCCCCCTCTCCAAAGTGAAGAGCCAGAAATTAAGAACAGGACTATTTAAACAGAGTTTTAGTGAAATGAGGGTGAAGGAAAGGAGACACAAAAGCTGCTGGCAATAAAACTTTCAGTTATGAGAGTCTCTCCTGGTGAGTGTGGTGGGAGCATCTCTGCAAGCCTCATTCTAGACTTGAGCAGACACCAGTGCCATCATGGGAACACAGAATGGCAGAGTTCTTTGCAAGACACTTCAATTTTAAAAAGTGGGCTTCCCTCATAGCTCAGTCGGTAAAGAATCTGCCTGCAATGCAGGAGACTCAGGTTCTATTCCTGGGTGGGGAAGATCCCCTGGAGAAGGAAATGGCAACCCACTGCAGTATTCTTGCCTGGAGAATCCCATGGACAGAGGAGCCTGGCGGGCTACAGTCCATAGGGTCACAAGAGTCAGCCATGACTGAGTGACTTTCACTTCACACTCACTTGATTTAAAAATGTGTTTAAATCACACCACACCAACGGAGATGACTCTATACTGTAGACTGGAAATTGGCTAAGAGCTGATTATCAGAAATGAGATCTATACAGGATTATTTCAATCCATTAG
Organism: Madoqua kirkii; assembly: GCA_006408675.1. Lineage (NCBI taxonomy): Eukaryota > Metazoa > Chordata > Mammalia > Artiodactyla > Bovidae > Madoqua > Madoqua kirkii. Next base: position 134,803 of record SJYC01097493.1, read on the forward strand.
TAGAAAGGTATTTCCATGTAGGCTCTGGAGGTCTGACAGGACCATTGTGCTTGGACTGAACATTTTTAGAACTATGCAGAACAGAATCTGAGCTGAAATCTCCATCTGTTTCCCCTACTTGGAGGGTCCAGACAAGACTTTAAAAACGAGGAGACTATTTCTTGAGCCTTTGTGAAAATTAATGATGTGGGTTAAAAAAAAAAAAAAAAAGAATTGATGCTTTCAAACTGTGGTGCCGGAGAAGATGAGGGTCCTTGAACAGCACGGAGATCAAATCAGTCAGTCCTGAAGGAAATCAATCCTGAATATTCATTGGAAGGACTGCTGCTGAAGCTGAAGCTCCAATCCTTTGGCCACCTGAGGCGAGGAGCTGAATTATTGGAAAAGACTCTGTTGCTGGGAAAGATTGAGGGCAGGAGAAGGGCAGCAAAGAATGAGCTGGTTGTATGGCATCACCGACCTGATGGACATGAGTTTGAACAAACTCTGGGAGATGGTGAAGGACAAGGAAGCCTGGTGTGCTGCAGTCCATGAGGTCGAAAAGAGTTGGACACAATTGAGCAACTGAATACAACAAAAGAGAGAGAGAAGAACAGAAAAGCTACTAAAGTTCTGAGACAAGGAAAGACATGCCCAGTGTGAGAGGGAGTCAGTGGACAAGGAACTGGAGTGGACATGCTGCGGCAGAAACGAGTGTGATCACACCCTGCAGATGAGATCTCATCTGAGGCTCCCTTGAGGAGCAGCATATTCAACAGAACTTATTCTCAGGGCCACTCAGACAATACCTTCCGCGGCCCCTATCTGCCCTGAGGTTTTATAGGAAATCAGAGAAATGTCCCAACTGACAGCAAGCAGTCCATCATCCCAGCAGAGAAATCTAACCCACCACCTCTTTCCTCCCCACCCAAGGAAATGACACCCTCCTTGGGCTGTGCCTTCCTTCCCCTCTGTCTCCACGACTGGAAGATCAATTAATTCATGTGGCAGACACATGGCTGCGAACGCGACCACTCACCCAACGTTTATCCTGGAATCCACCCTCCTTGTGGCAGTTACATGATTTGTGAGGGTTGAGTCCATCCTTATTCCCAGGAGTGAGTCCTAATTAGTCTAAGCCAAAGTCGGTGGTACTATTGCCATGCCTGTGATTCTTTTAGGCAGGAACATGTGATAAGACAATTCTGTCTAATGAGATGTTAGTGAGGGGCTCCGGGGAACTATTTCTTTGAGGAAAAGAGACACACGGGAGATGCTGACCTTTTCTCACTGGACGTTGCTGGGTCTGCTGATGATGCTTGGAACTGAGGCCACCAACCTGGGACTAAGAGGAGCTGAGGATGAAAAGAACCTGAGATTTGGATAATGTTACTGAGCTGCAGAATTATCAACCTTGGAGACATCCAAGCTGGGCATTCTTACACATGCGTGTGTGCTCAGCCACTCAGTCATTTCCAGCTCTGTGCAACCCTATGGCTTGTAGCCCGCCAGGCTCCTCTGTCCGTGGGATTTCCCAGGCAAGAGAACGGGAGTTGCCACTTCCTTCTCCAGGGGATCACCCCCACCCAGGGATGGAATCCGCATCTCCCGCATCAGTTGCATTGCCGACCGCTAAGCCATCAGGGAAGCCCCGGGTATTTTTATAGCTTAATCCATTTCCAGTTGGTATTTCTATTACTTGTATTTGGAAATATACTGGCATGACACTTAACTTTCTCCCACTTTCATTCTTCCTACCTGCCTGTGCCTTGTCTGCCGCCTTTGGGGAAGGGGGTTAAGGATACTCTATCTCATTTTTCCTGTTTACTTCTTTGTTGTTGTTCAGTTGCTTGGTCACGTCTGACTCTCTGCGACCCCAAGGACTGCAGCCTGCCAGGCTTCCCTGTCCTTCACTATCTCCCAGAGCTTGCTCAAATTCATGTCCATTGCGTCAGTGATGCCATCCAACCATCTCATGCTCTTTCTCATGTGAACCCAAAGACAGCTCTGATCATTGCTGTGAAGGTTAAGAGACAGCTCAGCCTTGCACCTGTATCATACAAATAGAGACTCTAAAGTTGTGACATGAAATGAGACATCAAGTTCCAAAGCATTGGTTCCGATTTCAGAGGTCAAAGATATTTGGGGAAATCTGATAGGCGAGAAGCAGCGGCAGCAGCAGAGTGCAAAGGCCCCCACACAGTGCCCGAAGCTAAAGCTTTCAAAGAGGCTTCAGACAGAACCTCTACAGCCCAAAGAATGGCTATGGTGCTGCGAGTCCAGATCGTTTCAGACTTTTTCCTTAAGAAATGAAATGGAGAGCATTTTTTTCCACCAGAATTCAGGAGAAGGCTTTAAAACAGAGCAGTGGGTTGGGGCCAGGGTAGGGAAGTATGGCTCTCGGGAGGAAAGTCATAGATCAGAGTGTATTCTCCAAATGTCTGTGGGACGGAAGCGGAAGTGGGGAGAAGGGAGGGGAACTCTGAACTGCAACCAAGTGGAAAGGAGAAGAGGACCTGGGACCACCCAGACGGCAGATGGTCATGGTGTGTGATGAGCTCCTCTGTTACTGTTTAGTCGCTTCCGTTGTATCCAACTCTTTGTGACTCCAGAGAGCCTACCAGGCTCCTCTGTCCATGGGATTTCCCAGGCAAGAATATTGGAGTGGGTTGCCATTCCCTCCTTCAGGGGATCTTCCCAAACCAGGGGTAGAACCTACACTTGCTCTTTACCACTGAGCCGCCAAGGAAGCCCTCCTCCATATAACCCCTCAAACCCATGAAGTTTCCAGGCTCAGGAGGTGTTGAGAATGTTATGCTTCCTGTGGAAAAGAGCGATGGGGCTGAAGCTCGCATCTGGGTTTGACATGAGCCAACAGACAGATGTGGAACGTGGCGACAGTGCAACATAAAAGAAAAAAAAGAAGTATTTTTTTTTTTAAAGGCTTAGGGATAGACATTTCCAGAAACGATGAGGAAAACTCTGGAGTTACCTAATCCACGCCACAGGATGTTTAAGTTAAATGTACCAAGTCTCCAAGGGGCGGGAAGGCCCCACATGACACAGCCTTGAGTTTAAGCACAGCGCTCAGAATGGTACAGTTAGTAAGAGATGAGCCGGGACTCCAAGCCCCTCCTAACTCAGATCCTCAAAGTAGAGAAACATGGCTTCAGTTTTTGTTTTTTTTTAAAGTACTGGTATTGCCACAATATTATCTTCTGGTTTTATTATCACTGGGCAATAATTCAGCTTCATTCACTATTCTTTCCCCCAGATTAGTCAAGAGTCTGTTACATGTAAGGCATTCAAGCTTGGGTTTTGGTTCCCAGATCCTGACTTTCCTCTGCTCTCCCTCTGGGACTTCTCACCAAAGGAGCTCACGAATGAGAACCAAATGGAAAACAATGAACTGCTGCATGAATACGGAGCAAAAGCCTGACAACGAGGGGGACCAGAGCCCCTAGGTGGCTGGAAGTGCCCTGTCTGGGACTTTTCCCAGGGTCAATATCAGTAACCTCTCCTTTCATTGTCAAAACGCCTGACTCGGATGATGGATTGCATGGGGGCCCAAATGAGACTCCCAGCCTCAAGGACAAGCTGGTTTGCAGAAGGCAGTTCAGGTTCGTGGTTCCTAGGTGGCCCCTTTGTTCTCACTCACCTCCCACTCTCAGACCCCCGAATCTCAGGTACCTGGATCTGCAGCCTCCACCCTCAGTGGAGAAAGTGGACCAGGAAGAGAGGCAGACCCTGCCAGGTGTGAGGACTGCACGGAACAGAAAGTGAAAGAGGGTGGCTGGACCCGCCCTGAGAAAATAGTTTTCTTTGGCATACTCATCACTCGGAGACGGGAAGGGCGAGAGGAAGTTCATTAACGTGCCCTTATCTCTAACACCCAAGAGTCTGTCCACCAGTAAAACACTGCCCGATGGATTCTCAGGCTTTGACCAATCATCCTGCCAATACTTCCTCTCCTGGGAGGAGCTTGAAGGGCAGAAGTCTAGAAAGAACCCTCTCCTAGCGACAGGCATATAACGTCTTGCAAAGGTGCCCTCGAAATGGAATAACACAGGTTCCTATACCCCAGGAGCACCTTTGCTGCCACCAGAATGCCAGAGCTGTAGATTTTGTCTCATTATTTTGCATACTGAAGAGTTCTTGATGCTGTATCTGGTCACTGGGCTTCCTGACTCTACACACACATGCAGTTTAGCCAGGGAGGTGAGGCATGTGCACAAGCACCCCCAGAATGAAGAGACAGTGGGAAGAGGCCTAAGGGAGATTCAGATCCTGCTCTGAGTGCTTAGAGATGGAGACATCTGACAAGAAACCTTGGAAGACTTCACGGAGGAGGAAAGGTTCAAAGAGACTTTAAAGAGAGGGCAGAGCTTCACTGCATGGACAAGGGAAAGGGTTGTTCTAGACCAAATTTTTGGTAGCAAGGACAAAAAACCAACTCAGTTAGCTTCATGAAAGTTTTCCTACAAGGGGTACATGGACTAAACTGAAAATGGGAGACTTGGTAATCAATGCAATTCCGAGGGCCCATCCTTCCCTCCACAAATTTCTTCCCGCTTGGGTTTTCTGTTTTCCCCTCTGAGCCCTCTGACCCCACTCTGCCATATTTCTTCTCTAACTGACGAAGAGCACGGACTACGTGCCAGGCACTCTTCTAAGGGCTTTGAACAACATGAACTCTCCCAAAACCCTTGGAAACAGGCCCTGTTCGCACCTCCGCTTTATAAATGGGAAATGGGGCACAGAATGGTTGCATTAGTTGGCCAAAGATACACAGCCCATGGGCAGTTGAGCCAGGATTTGAACGGGCAGGCCAGCTCCAGATTCTGCTCACATCCATGGTACACGGCCGCCTCCCAAGAGGTCAAGTGGCAGCTGATGCCCAGTGTGGTCAACAGCCCAGGATGTGGTCTGATGGTGAATGTCTTCCCAGCAGGCTAACAGTTATCAGTTGTGCCAATCAGATTTTCTGAGGTCTCAAATATGGACAGTAAAGGCCAATGAGTAGAGAGGAGAGAAAAGGGCAGACCCTGGGCAAGTACCCAGTTCTCAGGTGGAGATTCTCAGCTCCTCCTGCTGTACTCTCAGAGGCGCATATATGGGCTCCGGCCTCGGTAGACTCAATTCCATGGTTGTTTTTATTTTTTTTTAAGGACTGGATATTGGGTTTCCCTAGCTTTCTTTCTTTTTTCCTTTTTTTAAAAGTATGTATTTGGCTGCACTGGGTCTTAGTTGTGGTACCCAGGATCTTCAGTCTTCCTTGCAGGATGTGGGATCTTTCAGCTGTGGAATGCAGGCTCCTTAGACGGGGCATGCAGAATCTAGTTCCCAGACCTGGGATCAAACCCAGGCCCACTGCACTGGGAGCGTGGAGTCTTAGCCACTGAACTGACAGAGAGGTCCCTTCTCTGGCTTTCTGAGCTCAAAAATCCCTACAGTAACTACACTTGCCCTTGGGCGACGTCACTGGGGGGGAAGTTTCCTTTTCTTGGAATCCAGGAAGCCCGCCTCTCCCCCTACCCTATCAGGCAGTCTAGCCGGAAGAATAACCCTAGTCCTGGCTTGGTTATCCACTCACTGGCTGAACTGGGCAAGTCACTTCCTCTTTCTCTCTGCCTGGTTGGCTGTGGCTGCACAAATGCTAAGATTTTCGGGTGTGGTTCACAGGGATGGAATTTGGGTGGAAGGGGGTGCACTGGCTCACATGATGTCTCAGGCCTGTGACGAATACAGGGAGAGAGAAGATGACTGTAAGACTGCTACTGACACCATTCCTGCTTTAGAGAGAAAAAGTAACACCCTGAGGTGGTGGTTGGTTGTGCGCATGCCCGGTCGTGTCCGATTCCACAACCTCATGGACAGCAGCCCGCCAGACTCCTTTGTCCATGGGACTTCCCAGGCGAGAATATTGGAGTGGGTTGCTATTTCCTTCTCCAGATCTTCCCGACCCCGGGTTCGAACCCCAAGAAGCTATGTCTCCTGCACTGGCAGGCAGGTTCTTTACCACTAGCACCACCTGGGAAGCCCAATATACTTAGGGCAAGCAGTCAATTAAAAATATGAAAGTCAGAGGGCCTCGCTGGCAGTGGTTCAGCAGATCCTCACCTCCTGTAGCGAAAGGGCATATGAGGAGTGTCCTTCGTTATTGTCTAGTCGCTCAGTCTGGAGAAGGCAACGGCACCCCACTCCAGTACTCCTGCCTGGAAAATCCCACAGACAGAGGAGCCTGGAAGGCTGCAGCCCATGGGGTCGCTGAGGGATGGACAAGACTGAGCGACTTCACTTTCACTTTTCATTTTCATGCACTGGAGAAGGAAATGGCAATCCACTCCAGTGCTCTTGCCTGGAGAATCCCAGGGACGGGGGAGCCTGGAGGGCTGCGGTCTACCGGGTCGCACAGAGTTGGACACGACTGAAGTGACTTAGCAGCAGCAGCAGCAGCAGTCGCTCAGTCATGTTTGACTCTTTGCGACCTTATGGACGGCAGCCCACCAGGCTCCTCTGTCCATGGAATTTTCCAGGTAACAGTCCTGGAGTGGGTTGCCATTCCCTTCTCCAGGGAATCTTCCTGACCGAGGGATCAAACCCAAGCCTTCTACATTGGCAGGCGGATTCTCTACCACTGAGTCATGGGCTTTCCTTGTGAAGGGCAGCCTTAGGCCCTAATTATAAGAGTAGCAGAGCTTGAGAGGAGTTGATTTCTGAGCCTCATCAAAGCTCTGGTAGGAAGGAGTGGGACTCTGAAACTCCGGATGGGAATCTCTAGGTAGAGGCACTTGGAAAACTCGACCTCTGATTCTCTGGAAACCTCTGAGGCCTCAGGAGTGACTTGCTGTCCCTCGATAGAGGAAGCTCCTCTGCTTTCTCCGTGACTGAGCAGAATCTTCATATGAGACAGAGGCTGTACAAGACAATGCTTGCCCTCCTCAGAACCTGCCCTACCTCCCCTCCTGGCCACTAGACCGACAACTAGGGTTAACTTTCAGCTTCTCCTGAATCTTAGCATAGCTAGCTTGTTCGGATGAGGAAGTTCTGGCCATGCTAAGGAAGGAGACAGATTATGTGTGGAAGGACCTGCAGTTGTTGCGTAATATGTACGAGCAGGATCCGGGAGAATCTGCCTGAAAGGGGATCCTCCTGGTGCTGGATCAAGGGGGCCAGAATCCAGACTAAGTAAGGAAGAGTTTGTTGATATGAGCACACTCTCCCATGACAGGAGTTAACACCCAGAAAAGGTCCTAGGATCTTGTTCTGATACCCGGCTTGAGATTGAGACAGGTGGGGGTTTCCTGGGTACTGGGACCCTTTGCTGCAGTGCTTGCACCTGGAAAAACATCCCTCAAGCAACAGAATAGAAAGAAACTATGAGGGACTAGGCATGCACAGCTGGGGCAAATTATGAAGAAAAGATACAAAGAGAGCCAGCTGTCACTTCGGAAGAGCTGGGAGCAAAAACAGGCTGTTGGGCAAAAGCAGGGTACTGCACACATCCCCTGCCTCAACATCACCAAAGGGGGGCAAACCACTTAAGGTACCCCTCCAGCCTGACCCCTGGACACTCCACATGTAAAGGAACCAGCTCCACTCCCCTTGGGGAGAGAGCAAGAGAACCTGCTGCTTGTTTTCACTCCCCATTTCTGGAGCAAGGGCCCCAGTAAAGTCTTGCTTGAATTTTTTTTATCTGCCCTCTTATCAACTTCTATTTATTAAGGAGGCCAAGAACCCTGATTGGTAACAAGATGACCCTTGGAAGCTGGAAAAAATAATACCTAATACAGTAAATGGGCTTCCCAGGTGGCTCAGTGGTAAAGAATCCACCTGCCAATGCAGGAAATGCAGATTGGATCCCTGGATGAGGAAGATTCCCTGGAGGAGGAAATGGCAACCCCACTCCAGTGTTCTTGCCTGGAAAATCCCATGGACAGAGGAGCCTGGTGGGCTACAGTTTATGGAGTTGCAAAGAGTCAGACCCAACTTAGCAACTGAGCATGTACGCAGAGTAGAATGAGATGTTCTCAGGAATATCTAGCTGTCTAGGTTCCTTTAGACTCTATTGTGGCAGAGAGGTGAATAAACTTAGCCCCAGAGCAAGACTATGAGTGTACACTGTTGTCTGTCCCAACTGAATATAAGCTAATCTGTGGGGAACACAATACATTTGCCACACTCCTTACCAGCGGCTATGTAATCTGCTCAAATAAAGATACCGTAGCAGGTTTGGCAGTTGCAAAGGGGCTATTGCTTAGAACTTTTGCGGTAGACTACTGTCATCAGACTATAGTCAGCCTGGCTCTTGCAGAGGCCAGGCCACTGAATTAAACGGAGGTAGGTTGGGGATGACCGTCAAGTCTCTGTGGGTGGCCTGCTCTCTGTCATCCTTCTGAAATGTGCTATCATTTGTGACTTACTGACCTGGCAGGAGAGGCTGTAAGTTTTCACTTAGTCTTTGCTACAAAACATAGCTCTTATTCCTCTTTCTCCACTGATCAAGGAACCAATGAGAAGATTTATTTTCAAGTAAACCCACTGCAATTAAACAACTGGAAGCTGGAGAATGACTACTGGATGGGTCCATGGGCCCAGTGGACTCACCGTGAGATGAACCTGGGCTGCAGCTTCATTTGTTAGCTGACCCTACAAGCCTCAGTCTCACAGGGGGAAAAGCATGGCTCTTTGGTGCCCAAAGACCTAGGCATTCTCTCTCCCCATTGTGTCACCTGAGCTATGTCAATTCGCCTCTCTGCCACAAGACACCTAGACCAGCGAGATATTCCTGAGACTATGCTACTGGTCTACTCTGTGGCATGGCGTGCTCGGTCACTACTCACGTCCGACTCTTTGCAACCCCGTAAACCATAGCCCAGCAGGCTCCTCCGTCCATGGGATTTTCCAGGCAAGAATACTGAAGTGGGTTGCCATTTCCTCCTCCAGGGAATCTTCCTGACCCAGGGGTTCAACCTGCGTCTCTGGCGTCTCCTGCGTTGGCAGGTGGGTTCTTTACTACTGAGCCACCTGGGAAGTCCTGTTCTACTCTAGAGATGACATTATATAAATTGGATCGGATGTGCAAAAGTAATGGAAGTACATTGGATTCCCAGTCACTGCAAAGAACGGGTCACACAAAGACTCACGGCTGCAGAGGTCCCGAGACACAGGGAGACATTCTGTTCAAAGTAAAAGATGAAATTTTGTCCTTGGGCCATGTGACCTGTAAGATCCCATGCTGCCAGAGGTGTCTGAGGTCGAAAAGATGCTATGCAGAGCCTCTGTGTGGCCCCAAAAGAGACGCACAGCACAGGGACTTCCCTGTGGTCAAGCGGTTAAGAATTTGCCTTCCGGACTTCCTTGGTGGAACAGTGGATAAGAATGTGTCTTCTGGACTTCCCTGATGGGGCAGTGGATAAGAAACTGCCTGCCAGTGCAGGGGACATTGGGACGTGGATTTGATCCTCGGTCCAAGAAAATCCCACATGCCGCAGAACCACTAAGCCCGTGCGCCACAACTCCTGAAGCTGAAGCTTGTGCTCTGGAACAGGAGAAGCCGTTGCTGTGAGAAGCCGGTGCACCACAAACAGAGCCGCCCTCACGCAGCAACGGAGACCCAAGGCAACCAAAAATAACAGAGAGCAAACGAGAAAAGAAGCGCGAAAAGAATGCGCCTTATAACGCAGGAGACTGGGGTTCCATCCCTGGTCGGGGAACTAATACTCCCCATGCCAGGGGGCAGCCCAGCCTGTGCACCGCAGCCACAGAGCCTGCAGGCCAGCAAGCTGGGTATAAGAGCCCGCACACCGCGGCCGAGATCTGACGCAGCCGAAAGCAAGTATGAAAACAACACCAGATGGGCCTTCCTGGTGGCTCCGTGGTAAAGAATCCGCCTGCCAGTGTAGGAGACACCAGTTCGATCCCTGATCTGGGAAGATCCCACCTGCCGAGGAGCAACTAAGCCCAGACGACACAACTTTTGAGCCTGTGCTCTATAGCCCAGAAGCCACAACCACTGAGCCCGAGCACCACAGCTAGCGAGCAGCCCCTGGTCTCCGCAACTACAGAAAAGCCTGCACAACAAGGAAGACCCAGCGGAGCCAAAAATAAATTAATACATAAAACTATTTAAAAAAAAAACACAAAAAAGAGATGCACAGCACAGTCCAGATGGGCCTTCCTTGTGGCTCCATGGTAAAGAATCCACCTGCCAGTGCAGGAGACACCAGTTCAATCCCTGATCTGGGAAGATTCCACCTGCTGAGGAGCAACTAAGCCCAGACAACACAACTTTTGAGCCTGTGCTCTACAGCCCAGAAGCCACAACCACTGAGCCCGAGCACCACAGCTAGCGAGCTGGTCTCTGCAACTACAGAAAAGCCTGCACAGCAAGGAAGACCCAGCGGAGCCAAAAATAAATTAATACATAAAACTATTAAAAAAAAACAAAAAAGAGATGCACAGCACAGATCCATGGGGTTCGGGAACAAGGTCATACAACTGCAGGAAAGATCTACATGCCACTCAAAAAGAAGCACCAGGCATTTTACTATACCCAAGTGGAGAGTGACCAGATGACCATCTGCCAGGACTGGCCATTATGAGGCCTGTACCATGTGTGGCTTGAAGGTCCGTGCCACCTGGTCAGGGAGCTTAGCTGTCCTTGCGGCCCAATTGACGTCTGATCCTGCTTGTCCTCTCCTGTCGTGTGAGGGATTCAGGAGAGGACAAGCAGGATTCAGGAGAGGACAAGCAGGATCAGACGTCAATTGGGCCGCAAGGACAGCTAAGCTCCCTGACCAGGTGGCACGGACCTTCCAGCCACACGTCGCTGCTGCATGGGTGTCTCGCCAGCTCTTCCCGCTGGCCCCGTGTGGGGTCCCCACGGCCAGCTGACAGAGGAAAAGGCCCGAGCTTGGCTGCTGGGTGATCACCTCACAGTGTGGGTACCAAATGGAAGGGACTGCTGTAGCTCTGACACACACAGACAGGAAGGGAAAGGCAGGAGAGTAAGGGAATGTCCCTGACGGGTGGGGCTTTGGGGCAAAGGGCACCTGGTCATCCATCCACCCTGCCTGGAAAGAGAGGGGCTTGAGGTAAGAATATACACAGATGCATGAGCGGTGATAAAAGACTTAGCAAGTTTTGCAAATAAGTGCATCTGTATCATTTCCCTAAATTCCACAAGCAGTATTTTATGCTATTTGTTTTCCTCTTTCTGACTCACTTCCCTCTGTGTGACAGCCTCAGTTCCATCCACATTCCTGCAAGCCACACTCTTGTTCCTTTTATGGCTGAGTATGCCATTGTGGGTATGTACCATACCTTCTGTACCCATCCTTCTGTTGATGGACATTTAGGTTGCTTCCATAGAGACATGATGTAGAGAACAAACATGGATACTAAGGAAGGAAGGGGGCGTGGGATGAACTGGGAGATTGGGACTGACATATATATTATATACTGCTGCTAAGTCACTTCAGTCGTGTCCGACTCTGTGCGACCCCACAGAAGGCAGCCCACTGGACTTCGCCATCCCTGGGATTCTCCAGGCAAGAACACTGGAGTGGGTTGCCATTTCCTTCTCCAATGCATGAAAGTGAAAAGTGAAAGTGAAGTCGCTCAGTCGTGTCTGACTCTTAGTGACCCCATGGACTGCAGCCCACCAGGCTCCTCCATCCATGGGATTTTCCAGGCAAGAGTACTGGAGTGGGATGCCATTGCCTTCTCCGATATTTATACTATATGTATAAAATAGATGACTGATGAGAACCTACTGTATGGCACAGGGAACTCCATGTTCTGCAGTGACCTAAATGGGAAGGAAATCTAAAAAGGAGGAGATATATGTATATGTATGGCTGTTTCATTTTGCTGTACAGTGGAAACTAACATAGTATCGTAAAGCAGCTGTACTCTAATAAAAATTACATGTATCTAGTGAGATGATTACAGTGTCTTGGGGACACTGAGTGCTTTCCAGGTAGTAAAGAATTCAGTGGTAAAGAATCCAGCTGCCAGTGTAGGAGACATGAATTCAATCCCTGGGTCAGGAAGATCCCCTGTAGGAGGAAATGGCAAATCACTCCAGTGTTCTCGCCTGGGAAAACTCCATGCACAGAGGAGCCTTGTGGGCTACAGTTCATGGGATCGCAAAGAGTTGGACACTGCTGAGCGATTAAGCACACATGCACACAGACCTTGAAAGGATAAAAAAAGAACACTTTGAACAACCGTATGCCCACAAATTTGATAACCTATATGAGGGAACCATTCCTTGAAAGACACAATTTGATGAAACTCACAAAGAGAAAATAGACAACCTAAATAGCCCCATATCTATTAAAGAAATTAACTCCATAATTAATAACCTTATAAAGTAGGAAGCACCAGGTCTGGATAGGTGAATTCTATCAAACATATAAGGAAGAAATTATACCAGTTCTCTACAATCTCTCTCAGAAGACAGAAGCAGAGAAAATACTAATTCATTCTATGAAGCCAGCATTACGATAATATCAAAACCAGACAAAAACATATGAAAACTACAAACCAATATTTCTCATGAACATCAATATAAAAATCCTCAATGAATGGAGGCCTGTTCAGTGCCGCTCACTTCATAAAAGGACAGGAAATTGTCTGCCCTCCAGGGGTGGGGCAGTGTCTGGGAAAACACCAACATGGTGGAATTAGGGGCCTTCTCATTCTCCCAATAAATTATTTATTACTCTATCTTGCCGCACTGGGTCTTCACTGGGGCGCTCGGGCTCTCCCTAGCTGCGGCGAGCAGAGCTACCGCATTGTGGGGCACAGGCTTCTCACTGCTGGGGTTTCTTTTGTTGCAGAGCATGGGCTCTAAGTGCGCAGGTTTTGTTGTGGTGTGTGCCCCGTGGTACATGGGCTCTTACTGGATCAGGGATGGAACCTGTGTCTCCTGCGTTGCAAGGCAGGTTTGTATCCACCAAACCACCAGTGAAGTCTTGAAGCAGTACCTTTTGAGGAGTGTTTGTGATATGACTTAATTTCCCAAAACGCACCTAGCAGGGCCCAGAATGGTTCTACACCCCACTGCAGAGTGGAATTCCTAGATCCTGATCGTCATCGTCCTGGCAGGCAGAGAAGACCTAATTGCAGTGACAGCCCCAGTACCTGGTGCCTGGTACACCCCCAGCCGTATTACCCCAGACCTTGGGATAACTCAGCGGAAGACAGAATTTCCCTCTGTCACTGGGAGGACACGAAGCTCCAAGATGCATAGCAACTCCCAGGGTCTTCAGCTGTCACCAGTCACATTCTGCCTCATCCCCCACCTGCGGAGTCACCGGCCAGGGCCTGGCTTTGCCAGCAGCGTCCTCTGTCCACCTGCAGTTTGGATGTAAAAACTTATCTGTAGTTTCATCATTTCTATCTCACATTTAGAAGCCTAGGATTTGAGGCTTGCTTCTTTTCCTTTCAGGAGGTGAATCTTCATTTGAAGTCCGTCTGGAAAATGGACCAAATGAAGCTGCTCAGAACTGAACCTCTGCTTCCCCAGGCCCGTAGATTTGGAGCTCGGTTTAAAAGAGGTGGTGCATGTCTCTGGGCCTGTGAGAACACAGGCCTTGGGACTTCCATGATGAGAGGCAGGAGCTTGGATGTAGCACAGGTCGCTCCAGCCCCACACCTGGGCAGCTAACCCCTGCTGGGGGTGGCTCTGAGCCAGCCGCCCGGGGCTGGGCACATGGAGGGATGCCTGGACAGGGTCTATCCCCACCAGGCTTCCGTCAGCACGTCTTGCCATCGCAGTACCAGGGAGGAGGAACTGATGCCAGCACACAGGAGGGAAGACACTGGGACTCTAAGCCCCCTGTGCTCCACTCCAACCCCACACACCCATTTAACAGATGGGGCTCACTTGAGCCCCATGTCATCCAACTAAAGCTGAAGAGCAGGAAAATGGGAGGAATACTAAACACGATCTGAAAACAAGTACTTGGTAGCCTGAATCTCTGGGCTGGGAGGTCCGGTCTCCTGATGGCCCCCAATCCAGCCCTTCGCACAGAGCCATCCTTCATAGGTCTTCAGAAAGCGGTGGGTGGTGGAATGTCAGAACGAAAGAGGCCTTGAGGCCTTGTGGTCGGACCCCTGTTCCCACAGGCTTCACATTAAGCCTCATTGTCCGTCTCTTTCTTTCTAGATTCCCCAGCCCCTAGGGGTAGCTTAGCCCTCCACCCTAAGAGAAACCGAGACAGGAGTGAGTCAGGACATTCCTCCCTTGCCGACTCACCCAGACTGCCTGGGATCAGAATCAGCCAACACCCATTGCAAACTCACTGGTTACACCGGCCAGCCTTGCACTGATACCCACCCAGCTGTGCCTTTAAGGGTGGTGCCTGGCTTGCTGTTTCTCGGAGGCCCACACCCTCTCTGCAGCTTTACCCTCTACTTTAACCCTCCTACAGAAGCACAGAAACATGTGATCCTGGCCCCTGGGAGGCACTTCCATGTTCTCAGGAGTCAGGTAAGTCAAGGCTGGTTTGTACTCTGCATACTTCTGGGTACCGCTGTTTACAGTGAGAAACAGACAAGCCCGCTGTTACTGCCAGGAATGAAACCACAGTAACAGTGTAACAAAACCCTTGTGTATTTACTCGGCAGGGGGCAGGAATCTGTTGTATCAGAAATCCTGACATAGGAGGAGTACTGCAACTTACACAGAAATCTTGCTCAGAGCCTCCTAGCAGACAAGGGGAAAAGTGATTGATGCTGCTCTTATTATCAAACCAAAAAAGTACACCATATCTGCTCAGGGACCCAGACTTTTGGCAAATTTTTCTAACCCAGAGAGGACCTCGGGAAAATAAGCAAGGAGGGAAAGAAAGGAAAGCAACTTACTCCCAGCCTTGATGCCTTGACTACTAAATGCTAATTAATTATCACCCAGAGAGAGCATGGAATAAGCATGGGCAGAAGCATTCCTAGAAAGTGTTACAAAATTTACCAAGTTATCTTCCTGATGCAGTTTCGAAATCTGCTGTGAAGCCTGCAAAAATGCACATTTGTGATCCTAATCTTAGACCCATAGAGTTGGAATATCTGAAAGGAGGGACCCAGGAACCTCCATTTCCTTTGAATTCCCCCACATGACTCTTAAAAGCACCCTGAAATTGGATAACTGATTTAGAGTTCCTTATACTTGGAAAGGAGCTTCCCAGGTGACTCAGTGGTAAAGAATATGCCTGCCAATGCAGGAGACATGGGTTCAGTCCCTAGGTTGGAAAGATCCCCTGGAGAAGGAAATGGCAACCCACTCCAGTATTCTTGCCTGAAAAATCCCATGGACAGAGGAACCTAGTGGGCTACAGTCCATGGGGTGGCAAAAGTTGGACATAACTTAGCAACTAATCAACAACAACGAATACTTGAAAACTGCATTAATATTTGGACCAAAGAGTACTTCCTCTTCCCCTACAAGTATAGCTTTGAGCAACAAAAGATGTCCCCACTCCCAGGACCACATCAGCTGAGATGTTTGTCAGCCAAGCTTGCACACTTGTGCTCACCACTCCCAGCCCTGCCCTGCTGGCTGAGAAGTAAATGCCAAGAGGGATTAAACATGAAAGGATTTTATCAGAGGGAATGCATGTGTGACAGGAAATAAGAGAGGGATCAGAAGAGGCTTCAAGGTGAGCCTGACCCCAAATAGGGTTATCGGAGGTAACATGTAACACAGCTACAATGCCCAATGTGAATTTCAGATAAACAACAAATAAATTTTTTTGTATCAGTAAGTCTCATGCAGGACTGGGGACATGCTTATATAAGAATCGTTTGTTGTTTATCTGAAATTCACATTCACCTGAATGTCCTATAGCTTTTATTGTTGGGGGTGGGGGGTTTACCCAGCAACCCTAACTCTGAGGAAAGGAGAAAGGTAGGTTTTACTGGGAGCATCCTAAATTGCTGGTCTGTCTAAGGAGGTTCTGCAAAGCCACCAGGGAATCCTTGAGCCAAAGTTATGGGACATCTGAGGCATCTCCCCAAATGCTATTCCTTCTGCACTATTGACAGGTCGTGGAAAGTGCCATGGCCTCAACACAAATGAGGGGTGGAGTAAGAATCCAAAATCCAGGATCTGGGGCCCTGGGTTGGTTAAGTTCCCTGCAGTGGGAAGTCTTCAAAGCACGGGCTCAGGGTCGCCACATCCCAGTACAAAGTCCAGTGTGGCTGAGAGGTCAGCAGCAGCTGCCACTGGACACAGGTCTTCCAGACCCAGCTCAACTGCCCTGAAATGAGGTCAAGAAAAAACATCTCTGCCCCAGTTCCTCCACCCTCCCTCCCCGCCCCGCCCCACAGGTACACTGGAAAGAAAAATGAGTGATGTGGCTAAGTACTTCTTCATCCTCAGATCAAAGGATGGGTGTGTGCTGAGTGGACCAGGCTTCATCCAGGCTCAGATCTTGCCTGGGGACTGGGACACGCTGCCTCAGCCCCACAGAGGCTACCTCTACCCAGCACTCCTGGTAGATGTGAGCACACTGAACACCGCTTTTCCCACAAAGGTGAAATCACGGGTCTGAGAGCATCTCGGAAAGCAGAACGGGAATGCCTGGGGAAGAGGAGGGGGAAGGGCGGGAAGAACCACAAGTGCTGCGGGTCTGGGGAAGCGTGGGTGCAGCAGCTGGTGGGAGAGAGCCCCCCGCCCCTCTCTGGGGCAGAATGACACAGGGGAGTTCATCAGCCAGGGAGCTAATTAAGGGCAGCACTCTCCAAGCACCCCTGCAAGGCGGGGAGCAGCTCTATAGCACCCCCGTGCTTGTAAATCACATCCCTAGGTTCTCTGATATTTCTCCCTCTAAAAGCACTTCTGGACTTCCCTGAGGGCCCAGTGGCTAAGACTCCATGCTTCCAATACAGGGGGCCTGGGTTCGATCCCTGGTTGGGCAGCTGATCCTCCATGCACAACTAAGAGTTTGCATGATGCAACTAAAGATCCCATGTGCAACATAGACCTGGTGCAGCCAAATAAAAATATATTAAAATTAAATACAGATATAAATAGTAAAATAAGTTTTAAAATAAATATATTTTTGAAACTATCAACAAAAGGCACTTCTTCAATTAAGTATGGAGGTACTCAGTGAGTTGCTCTCAACAAATAAGATGTGGCAGAAATGATGGTGTGCGATGGTGTGTAAGACTGGCACATAAAAGATGTTGTGGCTTCCTCCTTGCTTTCCCTCTGAACTGCTTGCTCCGGGCGAAGCCAGCTGCTGTGTCAGGGTGTACCCCACAGCCCTATGCAAAGCCCAGTGGCAAGGAACCAAGACCGCCAGCCACCAGCAGTGCGAGCGAGCCCACTTGGTATTGGATCCTCCACCCCGCTTGAGCATTCAGATGACCACAGCCCCAGCCAACAGCTGGAGTACAACCTCACCAGAGACTCTGAGTCAGAGCCACCCAGCTAAGCGGCTGCCGGATTCCTGACCCACGGAAATGCTGAGATAATAAAGGTTTGTTGTTTCTCTGTTTTAAAACAACATTACTTTATTTGGATGCATCGGGTCTTAGTTGTGGCGTGTAGGATCTTCAGTCTTCACTGGCGTGGGATTCTAGTTGGCATGTGGGATCTAATCCTAGTTCCCTGACCAGGGACTGAATCTGGGTCCCCTGCATTGGGAGTGGGGAATCTTAGCCACCGGACCACTAGGGAAGTCCCATGTTTGTTGTTCTAAGCCACTAAGTTTTGGGGTGATTTATCATGAAGCATTAGGTAACAAATCTAAGGACTACAGCTGCAAGTTCGAATGGCCACTCTGCGCCATTTGGACAGATTCCCACATCCCAGAGAGAACACCAACCTGGAGTCAGATGTGGCCAGCTGGGGTGCCCTAAGGGCAGGCAAGGGGCCTTCCCAGCCTCAGGGAAAGGAACCCAATCACTTTTCCTTCCAAACACCTTCTATCGTACACCAGACACAGGCTTTCAGACTTAAAAGTCAACCCGTTGTCAGCTTTGTTCTCTGGCAAGGGAATGGGTCCTGGTCCCGCAGGCTGGCTTGGGAAAGCCCTGAGAGCACAAGTGAAGACATTCGAGGTCATGCAGATCCCCTCCCATCTCTTCACCAGCTCTGTACATCCCTCCCCTAGCTTCTGCATGCCCCGTTCCTGGGGGCTGCTCCTGGCTCTAACAAGATGACACTGTGGCCACCTTGTCCTGACAGAGCTGGGAGCACCCTCCAGCTCCCCAGCAGCCTGTAACCAAGACTCCCTAGTGGGAGGACAGGCACCAGCTCCTTTGCCTCGAGGTGAGGACAAGCCCAGGGCCCCCTGATGTCTAGGATCAGGCCGAGACTGTGCTCCCCCTGAACTCTCCCCCTTGGGTGGAAGGATGGTGATGTTGGGGAGGTGGCTCCTTCCCATCCCTCTCCTGCTTTCCCCACTGCCTGACCAGGTTCTCCTGAGAATACTCCCTTCAGAAACTGCTGGTATCAGGTCCTTGACCAGGTTCTGGAAGACTCTGACATGAGACTGTGAAAACACAGGACCTTCCAAGAGACACGCAAGAGTTACCACCATTGGACACACACTTAGGAGTTGGGCTCTGCCCTCCCTCTTCAGAGCCAGAGGTCAAGAGGAGTATTTGGGGTACCAAATCACATCTGGAGAAACTGGGCACTTGGAAGACTAAGAAACTGGCCCAAGGCTCACAGCAAAGCAAAGTACTAGGACTCAGGTCTGTTCCTCCAAAGCCACGCTCCTGGTTGAACCTCGCTGCCTCCCCCATCTGGGCTGCTTAGGGTGTTTCCACATGTTTGTCTTTCTAACCCACAAACCCAGACCTAAACCCAGACCCAAACCCAGACCACTTATCCAATTACTACTAAGACCACACACGCTCCAAAGAATATGCACTCCTCAGGGCTCGCCCATGAATGGCAGTGCCAGGATTCCAAACCAGGATTCCACACAGAGTAGTGGAGGCAAGGCTGCAGTCGAGCCCAGTGTTACGCTGTGGCTGGTTGTGACCGTGGATGGTTGAACACGGCCCCAAAGGCCCTGGCAAGGCAGAGAACCACACTTTCAAAGGAAGCCACAAGTTCTAGTTTCAGACACCCAAAGGAAAGTCTCTCCATTGGTGGCTCAGAGGTTAAAGTGTCTGCCTCCAATGCAAGAGACCCAGGTTCGATCCCTGTGTTGGGAAGATCCCCTGGAGAAGGAAATGGTAACCCACTCCAGTATTCTTGCCTGGAGAATCCCACGGACAGAGAAGCCTCATAAGCTACAGTCCATGAGGTCGCCAAGAGTCGGACACGACTAAGTGACTTCACTCACTCACTCACTCAGAGTTGACTTGGGGGGACGAGCTGAGACTTCTCGATGTCACGCTGCCTTCTCCAGAGCATCTTGGTCCACCCTATTCTCATCTTCACGAGCTCTCTCCCAGTGACCCTGAACACAGAGCTGCTCCACCCCGCTGGGCCTTGGCTCCGGCTGGTCCCCTTCCCCACAGCTCCCTCGTCATGGAGGCTTCACTCTGGAAACAATCTTAAACCATCTATTACTGCATGCTAGTGTGGCACAGTGGTGAAGCGCTTGGAATCAGGTTCTGAGAGCATCTGGTCTGGGCTCTGCTCCAGGTTCGGCTCTGCTGTGGAACAAACACGTGAATGGGGGTGAGTTACTCACCTTCTCTACAGCTCTCGTCATTAAGTTCTGGGTAGATGGCCTATAGACAGGGCCCTTGAGAGGCAGAGTGGACTCCTAAAGTTTAACTTTAGTTGCTATGACCTGACTTACTGTACCTCACCTAGAGTGGCAGAAGGTGCTTTGGGAAACAGAGGGACTACACAGTGTTGGCATGAATCACTCAGACTGCCTCCAGTTGACAGCCTCTTCACTGACAGTGTGGAGTTCAAACCCCAGTCCCTCCCTCTCCCGCTGAGGAACTTTGGGAAAGGCTCTGATTTACTTTTCAGGGCTGCTGGAAGGACAGATAAGTGTTTTGGATAGTACAAAACAACTGCCACACAAATGGGAGATATTGGTGAGAAAAGGGGGCCTCCTGGAGATGAAACAGGAGCAAAAGTATGGCTTGCTAATGGTGACATCTCACTCATATGCAGGACAGAAGAGGAGCTGCCTTTTGAAGCAGACGACCTACAAGTTCTGGGGGATCCGGCTTTGACAGTCTCACGTAAAGCCATTCTGGGCCCAGCCTAGGAGCCATCACCCCTAAAGACAAAGAGCCCTGCAGAAGCTGGGCGTTCAGACTGAAGAGTTCTTAATACGACAAAGCTTTCGCTGGGACTTCTCCGGTCACCCAGTGGTTAGGATCTCCATTTCCCCTACACGGGGCATGGGTTTGGTTCCTTGTTGGGGATCTAAGATCTCACATGCTGCAGGCTGCAGGAAAAATAAAAATAAAGCTTTCATTCGAGAAAAGCTGGGTGTGGAACTAAGCCAGACACTTACATGTTTTGTAGAGGCTCATTTACACTTATGACAACTTGCAAAGAAGATATTGTACCTGCTTTATAGGTGAGGAAAGTAAAGCTCAGAGGTGTGGCTACCTGCCCAAAGGTTCACAGTCCATTACCGGAGGTGCCAGGATTGCAACCCAGAGGAGCTGGTTCTAAAGTGGTTCTAAAGTCCCCCATTGCGTGTTACAGTCTTCCTCTCTAACAGTATCCTATTTGACCTTAATGTCAGCATCTGAGATAAACGGCCCTGGCCCAGGTCCAGCTCATGGTGGTGCCTCCATGGAACCAACTGGCCGTCATGTCTCTAGTTCTCAGATGTGTAATGTACTGAGTGGATATACCTGGGTGTAAAAACCACAGCTCCGGCCCTTGGGCTGTGGGGTGGGAGCTAGGACGGTGGAAAAGGGGAAGGTTCAAAGCTGCCCCCAGCCAGGGCACATCCTTAGGAGAACGGTGGAGACTAGCGCTCTCTCAGTGTCCTAAAAGATCCAAGGACTGCAGCCCCCTGTCTAAGCCACAGGGTACTGGACGGTGGCAGTGAACTGCCTCAGACTCAACCATGCAACTAAGCCCAAGTGCTGCAGCTACTGAGCCTGTGCGCCACACCTACTGAGGCCCGAGCGTCCTAGACCCGCGCTCCGCAGCGAGAGAGGCCACTGCAGTGAGAAGCCTGCGCTTCGCCGCCAAGTTAGCTCCTGCTCACTGCAACTAGAGGAAGCCGGAGTGCAGCAGTGAAGACCCAGCACAACCAAAAATAAATAAATAATGTTTAAAAACATATAGAGTGGAAAAAAAAAGAAAGGAAAGCCAGCTAGCACCCCCAACAGCTGTTACCAAATGCAGTGTCTTTGCTAGAGCAGATTAACAAGACTTCGTATACATACTATGCAGCTATTAACTGGCACATGCATTTTCTATTGGATAGCTCAGATGAGAAAGAGTCTGTCTACAATGTAGGAGACCTGAGTTCGATCCCTGGGTCAGGAAGATCCCTTGGAGAAGCAAATTGCAATCCACTCCAGTATTCTTGCCTGGGGAATCCCATGGAGAGCGGAGCCTGGCGGGCTACAGTCATGGGCTACAGTCACAAAGAGTAGGACACGACTGGGACTAACACAAGAAGAACCATCCTTCTCAGAAGAGGGGATCAGAGAAAATTCACTTTCTCTGGGGATGGACAGCAGTACACACTGATGAGCTGCCAAGGGCTAGGTCACCTCTCCTGTCTTCTGCATCACCTAACATCCAAAGGGATCTGTCTCAGCTGCGCCCCAGAGCACTGCAGGTCCGCTGCATTTTGAGGAGATCCTGTCATCAGAATAGAGGATCGAGAGGTGACAGGTGTGGGAGAGATGTTAGTAAGACACACGCACTTGAGAAGGTGAGGGCTACATCCTAGGCGGACTCAGGTACCTACCAGACAGGGCAAGTGTTTACGGGCGTGGGGACACACCAGAACATGCCCTTTGACATAAAGAACACACTGGAAAATTGATGGAGAGGGTGCCTGAGAGGATGGGGTAACATCCTGCAAGAGGCAGTATATACCCTGGTGCCCTCAGTCAGCGGGCATTGCATGGGGCTATGTCTCCATTAGAGGGGTTACAGTCTGGAAATCAAGAGCACAGCGGGGAGCAGAGTGGTTCCAGTCACTGTCACTTCTGGGAACCCAGATGGAAAGCGCATGTCGCCAGGAAGGTTTAGAAACCCTGGTAACCAGAGGAGAAACACTTGCGCTGGTGAGAGCGAGGATTCCACCAGACCCCAAGCTGTCCAGTCACTTTGGGCTCCTCGTGCCAAGACACTGGCAGGGAAGGACAAGAGTCCCCTCCCCAACTGGGTAATGGACTCTGGTCATCAGGAGACAGTCTAGCTGCCGATCCACAGGAGGGGCAGGAAAGAACAGGTCTGTCACCTAAGTGGTTCACTGGGACAGCTCTCAGTTCTCTCGTCCCCAGTTTCAACAGGAAATAAAGAAATGCATAGACTGGGCCTGGGAATAAGGAGTGCAGACCTCTCAAGGATGAGGGTCTCACTCACCATCACCCTCATCCCAGCCACCTAACCCGTGAGGGTGCCAGCTCAGGGCGCAGGGGCACAAGAAGGTGGTGCAGGAGAGGGTGAGGGTGTCAGTTATAGTGTCAGTTATACCCTCAAGACCAGCTGTAGGGAGGAGGGAGCTGAATTCTAGACCACCAAGCTTTCCTCGCAAGAGTCCCCAAGAAAAGAGGCCCAGTGGGGACTGGAGGAGCTGCTTCCCCAAACTTATCACATAAAACTGGTGAATCTGGGCTTCCCTGCTCAGTGGTAAAGAATCCACCTGCTAATGCAAGAGACATGGGTTTGATCCCTGATCCAGGAGGATCCCACATGCTGTGGGCCAATTAAGCCTGTGTGTTACAACTACTGAGCCTGTGCTCTAGAGCCTGGGAGCTGCAACTGCCGAGCCTGTGCACCACAGCTGCTGAAGTCTGCATGCCTAGAACCCCTGCTCCACAGCGAGAGAGGCCACCGCAAGGAGAAGCCCTCGCACCGGAACTAGAGAGACGCCTGCACAGCATCAAAGACCAAGCACAGCCATATGTAGATAAAATTATTAACACACACACACACACAAAGGAACGCATGTGAATCAGTTCCAATGAGGTGGATGAACCTCGAGTCTATTATACAAGTGAAGTAAGTCAGAAAGACAAAAAACGTATATTAATAAACATATGTGGAATCTAGAAAGATGGTATCGACGATCTTACATGCAGGGCAGCCAAGGAGACACAGACATCAAGAACAGACTTTCCCACTCAGTGATTTGAGAGACTAGCACTGAAACATATACATTGTTGCTGCTGCTTAGTCACTTCAGTGCTGCTGCTGCTGCTGCTGCTGCTAAATTGCTTTAGTCGTGTCTGACTCTGTGCGACCCCCCATAGACGGCAGCCCACCAGGCTCCCCCGTCCCTGGGATTCTCCAGGCAAGAACACTGGAGTGGGTTGCCATTCAGTTCGGTTCAATTCAGTTCAGTCACTCAGTCGTGTCCGACTCTTTGCGACTCCATGAATCGCAGCACGCCAGGCCTCCCTGTCCATCACCATCTCCCGGAGTTCACTCAGACTCGTGTTCATCGAGTCAGTGATGCCGTCCAGCCATCTCATCCTCTGTCGTCCCCTTCTCCTCCTGCCTCCAATCCTTCCCAGCATCAGAGTCTTTTCCAATGAGTCAACTCTTCGCATGAGGTGTCCAAAGTATTGGAGTTTCAGCTTTAGCATCATTCCTTCCAAAGAAATCCCAGGGCTGATCTCCTTTAGAATGGACTGGTTAGTCACTTCAGTCGTGTCCAAACCTTTGCGACCCCATGGACCATGGCCTGCTAGGCCCCTCTGTCCATGGGATTCTCCAGGCAAGAATACTGGAGTGGGTTCCCATTTCCTTCTCCAACAATAAAGAAGGAAGTGAGTGAAGTGAAGTCGCTCAGTTGTGTCCTACTCTTTGTGACCCCATGGACTGCAGCACACCAGGCTCCTCCGTCCATGGGATTTTCCAGGCAAGAGGACTGGAGTGGGGTGCCAACATATACAGATAGCCAGTGGGAGTTTGACATATGACACAGGGAACTCGAAGCCAACGCTCTGTGACAACCTGAAGGATGGGGTGGGGAGGGAGGCAGGGTGGGGGGTTCAGGAGGGAGGGGGCACATGTATGCCTATGGCTGATACACAAATGAACATTCACAAATGTGGCCACTGCCACAAATTTTATTTATGGCAAAAACCATCACAATGTTGTAATTATTCCCCAATTAATAAATATTAATAAATATCCAATTAATTAGCAGTTATCCACTAATTAATAAATAATTAAAAACCAAACAAAACTAGTGAATCTGAATCGTGAGAAGGATGGTGGACACTGAGTGAACTGCTCAGATATCTCCCTCCTCCAGGACCGGAGACTCGCTCCCCCGCCTACTGGTGGCTCACGCTGAGTCTCTCTGGGACCCACCTTCTGCTGCAGTGACGCCCTCATCCAAGGCCGAGGTGTGTTCAGAAGGGCTGCCTGCACGTAGAGCCTGGTCACGGAGACCAAGCAGCCTCATGCCCACACAGGTCCACTTGGAACCAGAACTCTGCACCGGCTGGACCAAAAGGTGAAAGCTAGCCACACAGTCGTGTCCAGCTCTTTGTGATTGCATGGACTGTAGACTGCCCAGCTCCTCTGTCCATGGAATTCTCCAGGCAAGAGTTCTGGAGTGAGTTGCCATTTCCTTCTCCATTTTCTCAGCTGCACTGAGGCCTTTGTCAAGACTGAATCATGTTCAACCTTGCCCTCTGGTCAAGCCTGCTCTCTTCACCCCCTAGAGGTCTTGTTCCCAAGAGCTCTCTCTTGTGAGCCTGGATTTTGCAGATAAAACGATGCCAATCTGTTTCCCCTGGGGGGCTGACTTGAGACAGAGATCTCATTCAACCAGGCTCTGCTGAAGGCTTCTGAGTATGAATCTCACCCCAAGCTCAGGGGAGCAAAAGGTAGGATTTTATTTTTCTACAACTTAACCCAACTTCCATAGAAGTCCCATTCTGCTGAATTCTGGATGCTTCCCCTGCTGTGAGGTTCAAGTTCAGGGTCTCACACTGTGTCCAGGTTCTTTCTGGACGACCCTCCATCCCCAACACCCACCTCAACTCTGTCCTTTCCAGTCTCCTCCCCAACCCCACCTCCAAACCTTTCTCCCAGCTCTAAATGTTTTCCACCAAATGTGATAGAGGTGGAGCAAATGCAGCTCATGGAATTAGCCCACATTCTAAATTCTTAAACATAAACAATGACAAATTAAGAAATCCCACATAAAAATCCATTTTTTTTCCTGCTTCTCAGGAAAGATCAGATGATCTATTCTTTAGTTCCCCTGGTAACAGCTTGCTGAGGCAAAAAGGAGCTGCTGCCCCTTTTTGTAGACCAGATGGCTGGGGTTCTTCCTACGGTCTAGACGGCCTCCAGCCTGCTTCTCTCAGCCACTTTGCCCACCTGGTATCAAAGCTTAGTCCTTGCTGCTCTTGGGCTTCCTTAAGGACTCAGGATTGCAGTTTTGGGAATTAGGCCTGATTTTCACTTCTGTTGCTCAGGCAGTGGTGGGGGAAGGAGTTGCTGGTAGTGAGAGAGAAATGCCAAGAAAGTTCCTTGAGGTGGCTTGCGAAAGTTGGCATAGTTCAAAAGTAGAAAGAAGAGAGAGCATCCCAGCAGGTGAACCCCCCTGAGCAGAGGCTGTCTGAAACCCCCAGGACAGAGTGAGGAGATCTGACGAAAGCATGGGATGGAGTTTACGGAGGAGTGGGGGAAAGGCTGGGTGGGAAAATGGGCCGGATGACAGGCAGCAGCCTTGACCCACCCAGATGCCAAGCTTGTGGGCAGCTGGAGGCGAAAAAAAATCCATTACTTCTCCAAGGGTCCTATATTTCTGAACAACACAAAAGTAAGCAAGTGGTTCACCCCAAACTATCCTCTGCACCCAGGCCTGCAGCAACCTGAAAGGAATTCGGCTCTCCCAACAAGTTTGGCTAATGTTTAGTTGAAGGCTCTGTGTCAGGCCCAAGGAGGGGCTACAAGGAAATGCCAAGAGCAGAGGTTAGAGGTTAGAAAACACAAATGCATGTTCTTGGACACTTCCTCACTTCGATGGGGAATTCTAACTCCCGTTTCCTTGTGTTTGGATCCCTTTAGTTACAAGGTTCTAATCAGTAAAACGGGCTTCCTAGGTAGACCTAGTGACAAACAATCCCCCTGCCAACGCAGATTTAAGAGACACAGGTTTGATCCCTGGGTCGAGAAGATCCGCTGGAGAAAGGAATGGCAATCCACTCCAGTACTCCTGCCTAGAGAATCCCATGGCCAGAGGAGCCTGGCGGGCTACAGTCCATGGGATCACAGTCTGATACGACTGAAGTGACTTAGCACGCACAATCAGTAAAGCACTGTGGGGATGACACTATGTGACTTCTGAGGCCACGTCATAAAAGGAATACAGCTTCCTCCTTCCTTTCTCTATCCCTGCCACCCGGCTGTAAGGAGGCCCAGGCCATACAGAAGAAGGCCACCCATGAGCCAACAGTCCCACCAAAAGCCAGTATCAACAGCCAGCGTGTGAGTGAGGGTCCTTCAGAAAATTCCTCTCCTGCCCTAGCCTCTCACTGCCCCAGCTGTCACCATGAAGTTCAGCAAAATAGAAGCAGTTTTGCTGTTTTAGCCTCCAAGTATCAGAATGGTTTGCTGTGCAGTAATAGGTTAAGTCGCTCGAATACACAGACCCTGTCCCCAGATGATAGACAAAGCCACTTCTGGATAACACACAGCTGAGCACAGTGTCTGGAACATCCTAAATGCTCCTTAGCTGCCAGGGCTGGTGGAGGGTTCTGTACAGGACAGAGGAAGCCTCTTGCCTACCAGAACACTCCTTATCTCTTAGTATCCATCTCATTCCCCACCTGCACCCCTGCAGGGACCAGCAGTCCCTTTCACCTACTCAGCGCTTCACCAGCCCTAGAAATGACTCAGACCTCAGCAGCCCCTCACTGATGAACGCTTCCCGCTTGTCCTCCTGCTAACATCGGGGCTGGGTCTCCACCCGCCTTCCCGGTGAGATGGTGGCTTAGCAGGAACCAACTTCCCAGATGAACAGCTACTAGACTTTCTGTGTTTTTTAAGTTATAAAGGCAAGACAACTTCATTACAGAAAATGTTAGAAAAGCAAGAAAAAATTACTCCCAACTCCAGCGTCCTGCCCTGCCAGCTCATTCTGCTCATCTCTGTGTTTTCCCTCCAAACCTACACCTTAAGAAAAAAAGAAAGAAAGGAAAAAAACCTGTTGAGAGTCACGTTTTCCATTTAGTTTTGAATGTTGCAGCACATGCTTTTGTCATAATTATTTTTTTCCTAATGAACACATAGCAGCATTGAGTAATTGAACCACATTTTCTGTAATTGTTACTCTGCTGTCTGGCATTTAGGTGGTTTCCAGCTTTCCTCTGCTGTAAACTTCTTCCTGCCTAGAGATCTGCCCACAAGCAGAACTGCTTTTTCAGGACAAAGTCCTGGGAGAGAACTAACTGGGACGGAAGGCACGGGTATTTTATGGTTTTGGATATGCATCTTTTGTCAACTGATCACAGAGACTTTAAAAAATTTGGAATTGTGATTGTAATAGCTGCTATTGTTGTTATTATGAACATGTTAGTTGACTGATGTAGAAAATCTAGAGGGAAGCAAATCAAAACCACCCATATTTTACCCAGCTAAGGACAATCATTATCAGTAATATATTGGTATATTCCTTTCCTGTATTTATTTTTCTTTATGTAACCTTAAGGGTTTTTTGGGTTTGTTTCAGTGCATGTGTAAATTAACATAATTCTGGTGATACTCTAAATAAATTGGAGATGACAGTTTTCCTTGAGCATTACAACTAAGCATTTTCCAGTTTATTGCTCACTCTTCATAAGTATCATGTTTAAGAAATGCATCATTTCCCACAAGGTAGATGGATCCTCATTTACTTGCCCATTATCCATTTGGGGACACTTTAACTGACATCAAATTTTTGCTTTTAACAACGTTTTTCTTGAATAAATGTGCAAATTATGATCTAAAAAGCAATTTGTAAGTTAGGAAAATTGAAAAATTATGGAAACTCATGATAGAAGACTTGACTAATTGGTCTTAATTTTGGAACAGATTAATTTAAAAATGCTTTTCTAGACTCATGATTGGAATTTAAATAACCAAGGGTGTTTTAGGGTTTTCTTTCATTTTTAACTTAAAAAAAAATTTATTTGTCTGTGCCAGTTCTTAGCTGCAGCACACAAGACCTTTAGTAGTGGTATGCATGACCTAGTTTCCCAACCAGGAATCAAACCCAGGCCCCACGCATTGGGAGTCTGGAGTCTTACCCAGTGGACCTCTAGGGAAGTTCCTGTTTTGTTCCATCCATTGGAACCTGAGACACTTGGTGTTCCAATGGCTTTGCCTCTTGCTGTGTGACCCTGGGCAAGTGACACAGCCCCTCGGAACTGGATAAAATGAGCAAGCTAGATGATACTGGCCCTGGTGCCCGCGGCCCAGGCTGGTTCCTTGTCCTGAGCCTATACCTTTGTAAATGGGGCCTTCATTTAGGCTCCTCAGTCACCAGTTTTCAGTTGTCACCTGCTTCCTCCCTCCCCGAGTCACAGGGCAACCTGGTCTGCAACCAGTCTGCAGGCTGCAGGGTGGCTGGCAGCAGCGCCTTAGAACTGAAGTGTGTTTGATTAACCGTTAAAAACGACTGATTTTGCTTCCGATGTACAGACACTCTGAAATAATCAAAACTCTTGTTAGGATGAAGGGTAAAAAAATCCTGAGGGGGTAGAACAAGATGATAATATGTTATTATTTGTATAAAAATAAAACAGAGCCAGACACTCATATGAAAAATATATAAAGAGCTAGGGACACAGAGGGTAGCAAAGGGCGACATGGTGACCAGGGGCAATCACAAAAAGTGTGGATGTTTGCTTCCAGATAATCACTTTATTTTACACACAGGTAAGAGTTTGCTCATTGAAGAGGCCACCTGGTGAATGACAGACACGGCTGGATAAAGTGGAGCTAGTTTTCCCAAACGCTTCCTGGGCACCTGGGCTGACCTGTAGCTGAGACCTCACCTCCTTACCTCTTCTCGCCTGACCCCCGCTCAGCCTCACCAACAGACCAGCCAGGGCTGAACCATCAGAAACTACAGCTAAAAAGAGAGATGGACAGAGGGAAGGAGTCGGGATACAGAGGGAAGGGAGTGAGAAAAAGAAAGAAAAGTGTCCATCGTCTGAACAACCAGAAAGAACCTGGCAAAGTTTTGATGATGTTCCATTTACAATGAGCCTTTACAAATGATATTCTTTAAAGCAGCCCACCTTCTGGTGTCTTTCTGTCTCTTAGCAACTCAGAACAGTGAGGGACTATACTTGCGTGGGATAAGACCTGGGGTCCCAGTTGGCCCAGGCTCCAGTCCCAGCCCCATCCCTCCAGCAGAGCAACGGGCGGGCGGCCAACAGTCCCCGGGAGCACTGGGCACCAGACCCCCCGAAAGAGCTCACCCCCTGAAATGAACCACTTCAAAAGCTGGACAAGCCTTTGGAGTGAAGGCCTGGGACAGAAGATAAGAAGCAGAGTCAACATTCCCAGATGTCTTTTTGTTATCTGTCGGGATTAATCTTCAGTGACAGAGCAATTAACTGCACAGAACATGCGGGGAATGGATATGAAGCAGGTGTCCTGAGTAACACGGGGAGGCAGGGGGAACTTCGGGGACTGCATGGAGTGCCCAGAGTCCCGCCTGAGGCAGGGGGCAGGGGGGACCCTAGAAGACAACCAGTCTCCTGGAACTTGAACACCTCTCACTGCTTTTCAGTCTTCTGGCTGGTACTTTGTCAGGCTCCCCTGTTCAAGAGGCTGGTTGCAAGAGAGTTGCTTTCTTGCTCTCTCTCCACTTCTCAGCTGGCGTCAGGAACTCCAAGCAGCAGGCCAAGGTTGGTTTGATCACAGAAAAGTTCTCTTCTGCCTTCCTGCCTCCTGCCACCATAAGGACCTGAGCTAGTCACTGTCTCCAAGCCTTTTTTTTTTTGGCTGTGTCAGTCCTAATCGTGATGCAGTAGTTGTGGTGCACATGCTAAGTTCCCCCCAAGGCATGCAGGATCCTAGTTCCCCAACCAGAGATCAAACCTGTGTTCCCTGCATTAGAAAGCAGACGCTTGACCACTGGATCATCAGGGAAGTCCCTCCAAGTCTTTTTTATCCCTGAAAAATGACTCAGGAATCAGATTAAAATGTTGCCTTTCTAGTAACAGCTGATGCTTTACAGTAGCTTGGCAAGTGCCAGGCCCCAGGTTCAGTGCTTTATGGGTAATACCACATCTGATCCTCACGACCCAATCAGTTCAGTCGCTCAGTCATGTCAGACTCTTTGTGACCCCATGAACCACAGCACTCCAGGCCTCCCTGTCCATCACCAACACCCAGAGTCCATCCAAACTCATGTCCATTGAGTCCGTGATGCCATCCAACAATCTCATCCTCCATTGTCTACTTCTCCTCCTGTCCCAAATCCCTCCCGGCATCAGGGTTTTTTTTCAAATGCGTCAGCTCTTCACATGAGGTGGCCAAAGTATTGGAGTTTCAGCTTCAACATCAGTCCTTCCAATGAACACCCAGGACTGATCTCCTTTAGGATGGACTGGTTGGATCTCCTTGTAGTCCAAGATACTCTCAAGAGTCTTCTCCAACACCACAGTTCAAAAGCATCAATTCTTTGGTGCTCAGCTTTCTTTATAGTCCAACTCTCACATCCATACATGACTAATGGAAAAACCATAGCCGTGACTAGATGGATCTTTGCTTTTGAACATGCTATCTAGGTTGGCTATAACTTTCCTTCCAAGGAGTAAGTGCCTTTGAATTTCATGGTTGCAATCACCATCTGCAGTGATTTTGGAGCCCCTCAAAATAAAGCCAGCTACTGTTTCCACTGTTTCCCCATCTATTTGCCATGAAGTGATGGGATCAGATGCCATGATCGTCGTTTTCTGAATGTTGAGCTTTAAGCCAACTTTTTCACTCTCCTCTTGTACTTTCATAGAGGCCCTTTAGTTCTTCACTTTCTGCCATAACGGTGGTGTCATCTGCATATCTGAGGTTATTGATATTTCTCCCAGCAATCTTGATTCCAGCTTGTGCTTCCTCCAGCCCAGCGTTTCTCATGATGTACTCTGCGTATAAGGTAAATAACCAAGGTGACAATATACAGCCTTGACGTACTCCTTTCCCTATCTGGAACCAGTCTGTTGTTCCATGTCCAGTTCTAACTGTTGCTTCCTGACCTGCATACAGATTTCCTAAGAGGCAGGTCAGGTGCTCTGGTATTCCCATCTCTTTCAGAATTTTCCACAGCTTATTGTGATCCACACAGTCAAAGGCTTTGGCGTAGTCAAGAAAGCAGAAATAGATGTTTTTCTGGAACTCTCTTGCTTTTTTCAGTTTATTGTGATCCACACAGTCAAAGGCTTTGGCATAGTCAATAAAGCAGAAATAGATGTTTTTCTGGAACTCTCTTGCTTTTTTGTGATCCAGTGGATGTTGTCAATTTGATCTCTGGTTCCTCTGCCTTTTCTAAAACCAGCTTGAACATCTGGAAGTTCATGGTTCAGGTATTGCCGAAGCCTGGCTTGGAGAATTTTGAGCATTACTTTACCAGCATGTGAGATGAGTGCAATTGTGCGGTAGTTTGAGCATTCTTTGGCATTGCCTTTCTTTGAGATTGCAATGAAAACTGATTTTTTCCAGTCCTGTGGCCACTGCTGAGTTTTCCAAATTTGCTGACATATTAAGTGCAGCACTTTCACCACATCATCTTTCAGGATTTGAAATAGCTCTACAAGAATTCCATCACCTCCACTAGCTTTGTACGACTCTATCAAGTAGACACAATTATGTATCCCTGGTGTATTGGTGAGGAAACAGGCACAGAGAGGTTGAATGACTTGCACAAAATCACTCAGCAGGCTAGGATTCAAGACAGGCGGACTAGGAATGTGTTTCCTTAGGGACAGTAACACATCTCATTAATGATAAAGTTAATCAAGAGGACACAGTCTAGATCTGTGGCCAAGAGACTCCTTAACGCCTCTTAAATTAGACTGGCCCAGTCATGTCAGAGGGGGTGGGAGGGGGCCCTCAGGCACATCTCACAGAGCGAGCAGAGGACACCTGCATCCCAAATGAAAGAATACCTGAAATCAAGGAGGCAGATCATCCAAGTAGGAAGAGGTGAAATATGAGGACCTTCGAGGCTGAGTTTCTAAATTTAGTTTCCACTTCACACTGTTCTAAAGAATATCTATAGGTGTGCCGTATACTATATTTCCTCACATCTCAAAGAGCATCAGTGTAGCTCACACCATTATTGTACATACCTCTAAAAAAAGAAACATACTCTTTGCTCATCATCTGTAAGATGCACCCCAATTTCAAAAACAGTACTATGTGAGGAAAGAAACAAATGTCTCTGAACCAATGAATTACGGTAAAAAGGTTTCAGGGTGAAATGGGCTTGGGGAAACTGTGAGTTAAACGGGCTTCTTTATTGCCAGATCTTTATTATGCTCGTGTGAGCTCTGAGTCTCTAAGAAGGGGTAATGAGCGTTTCCCATGGGTGTTGGTCCAAAGAATCTTTTCTCTCAGCATGTGCCAGAGAAGGGGCCATCTACAGAGCCAACTCAGGAAAACCTCTTTTAAGGAAAAGAGGAGCGTGTGGGGACTGAGCAAAAACCCAAGAGTATCTAAATCTGAAGAGAAAAAAGATCAAACAAACACTGGAAGAAAGACTTCAAAAGACTTTGAGAAGGAACTGAGGTGAGGGTAAGGGAAGGAAGAAAAGATGAGAAACATAGGTGTCTGGCTCTCAAAAAGAAATCCAAGTTCCACCCTAACTGAGAGGGACTGTAACTCTCCATCCCCTAATGTGGGGCTGGGCCTGGTGACCCCCTCCCAGAGAGTCCTGTATAGAAAAGTGGGGGCAGGGAGAGAAACCTGATGAGAACCACCCCAGCATGTGACCAAGATTAATATCAACAGGTGAGTCATACTGCTATTTTCCACTCTTGATGAGATATGATGAAAATGTCATTTCCCTCTGTGATGTTTCTCCCCCAGACTCATAATCCCAGTCTAACCATGAGAAAAACAGCAGACAAATCCCAGTAGAGAATCATCTTACTACATACCTGACTGTTGCAATTTAGTCGCTAAATTGTGTCCGGCCCTTTTGTGACTCCATGGATTGTAACTTGTGTATTGGTGAGGAAACAGGCACAGAGAGGTTGAATGACTTGCACAAAATCACTCAGCAGGCTAGGATTCAAGACAGGCGGACTAGGAATGTGTTTCCTTAGGGACAGTAACACATCTCATTAATGATAAAGTTAATCAAGAGGACACAGTCTAGATCTGTGGCCAAGAGACTCCTTAACGCCTCTTAAATTAGACTGGCCCAGTCATGTCAGAGGGGGTGGGAGGGGGCCCTCAGGCACATCTCACAGAGCGAGCAGAGGACACCTGCATCCCAAATGAAAGAATACCTGAAATCAAGGAGGCAGATCATCCAAGTAGGAAGAGGTGAAATATGAGGACCTTCGAGGCTGAGTTTCTAAATTTAGTTTCCACTTCACACTGGTTCTAAAGAATATCTATAGGTGTGCCGTATACTATATTTCCTCACATCTCAAAGAGCATCAGTGTAGCTCACACCATTATTGTACATACCTCTAAAAAAAGAAACATACTCTTTGCTCATCATCTGTAAGATGCACCCCAATTTCAAAAACAGTACTATGTGAGGAAAGAAACAAATGTCTCTGAACCAATGAATTACGGTAAAAAGGTTTCAGGGTGAAATGGGCTTGGGGAAACTGTGAGTTAAACGGGCTTCTTTATTGCCAGATCTTTATTATGCTCGTGTGAGCTCTGAGTCTCTAAGAAGGGGTAATGAGCGTTTCCCATGGGTGTTGGTCCAAAGAATCTTTTCTCTCAGCATGTGCCAGAGAAGGGGCCATCTACAGAGCCAACTCAGGAAAACCTCTTTTAAGGAAAAGAGGAGCGTGTGGGGACTGAGCAAAAACCCAAGAGTATCTAAATCTGAAGAGAAAAAAGATCAAACAAACACTGGAAGAAAGACTTCTAAAGACTTTGAGAAGGAACTGAGGTGAGGGTAAGGGAAGGAAGAAAAGATGAGAAACATAGGTGTCTGGCTCTCAAAAAGAAATCCAAGTTCCACCCTAACTGAGAGGGACTGTAACTCTCCATCCCCTAATGTGGGGCTGGGCCTGGTGACCCCCTCCCAGAGAGTCCTGTATAGAAAAGTGGGGGCAGGGAGAGAAACCTGATGAGAACCACCCCAGCATGTGACCAAGATTAATATCAACAGGTGAGTCATACTGCTATTTTCCACTCTTGATGAGATATGATGAAAATGTCATTTCCCTCTGTGATGTTTCTCCCCCAGACTCATAATCCCAGTCTAACCATGAGAAAAACAGCAGACAAATCCCAGTAGAGAATCATCTTACTACATACCTGACTGTTGCAATTTAGTCGCTAAATTGTGTCCGGCCCTTTTGTGACTCCATGGATTGTAACTTGCCAGGCTCCTCTGTCCATGGGATTTCCTAGGCAAGAGTACTGGAGTGGGTTGCCATTTCCTTCTCCAGAGACATGATAACTGACTGTAACATAGATCCTGTCTCCTTAGCAAAAACTAAGAATGTCTGAACATGGGCTTTAGTTAATAATGATGTATTGGTGTTGCTGCATTATCTGTAATATATGTACCACACTAATGATGTAAGATGTTAATAAGGGAAATTGTCAGGGGGTGCGAGGGGATACATGGAAATTCACTGTATATCTGCTCAACTTTCTGTAAATCAAGACTATTGTAAAAAACAAAAAGCCTATTAATAAAAGAAAAGAAAGAAGGAAAGAATCCAGTGAGACGATTACCTGCCATGTGGGTAAAAAAGGAAGGACAGTGTTGCTTGAATGAAACCGGAAATTGTTCATCCTGACGTAGACCTTTCAGGATTCAGGCAAGTCTCCTGTTGAGTTGTCACAAGTCTACGGAGCAAAATGAACTAAAGAGTGGTCATGAACATGACTGTGTTTTCTGATCCCCAGATTCATTCAAGGGACCTGAAGACAGGAATCAGGACTCTTGTAAAAAATCTAGGATAGACAGTTGGGTGAATTTATTACTTAAGCGGAAAAGAAACAAATAGGCTACCGAGGTAGCAGTGAGAGATTTCAACTTGGCCAAGAACAGCTGCAAAACTCTGACGGAAATGGAGAAAAGCAAATTAGCACTTAAGAAAAGGAACTGGTGTGGGTTCTCAAATATTTATCCCAACTACACCTTGATCTTGGTAAATGCACAATAAACGTTATTGATTACTGTTGACTTGATTCCTCCCACAAATATTTTTGAAATATTGCAAACACTGAGTGAAGGCCTGGGGAGGTCACCCAGATTAAAAAAATCGGGAATCTTGCCAGCCTAGAATCCAGAAACTGTGTTTCATCAATTCCGAGACACACGTCTTAAAAACTTATAATATCTCTGTAATATGGGCACTTCTCACAGTTGTTGTTCACAAGTGGCAGCATGGTCACCATCCTAGACACAATCCCACTTGGCTATTATGTTCATACTGCATCACCTTCCACTGAATTATACACGTGGTTGGTTCTATGCATACAAGGTCTAATTGTCATTTAAAATATCATTAAAAAGATGACAATCTGATTCAGTATGGAAATAAACAGTATGGGCACAGGAAGCCAGGGAAATGGGGCAGTGGGGCAGAAACATAACAGCAGAGTAGCAATTATCAGTCTGGAGAGGAATGACCACAATTCTGTATTTTCCTGCAAAGCTACAACAAAGTGCTTATAGTAGTTAAGAAAGGATGTAGAAGAAGTAGAACTCCACTAAGCTGTTGTCACTGAGAAGTGTCCAAAGGATGGCAG
This sequence comes from Madoqua kirkii, assembly GCA_006408675.1. Lineage (NCBI taxonomy): Eukaryota > Metazoa > Chordata > Mammalia > Artiodactyla > Bovidae > Madoqua > Madoqua kirkii. The sequence goes on from SJYC01097493.1 coordinate 170,837, forward strand.
ACCACACACCAAGCAACAACAGAAGGGAGCTTAGAGGAAACTGAGTCCCAGGGAAGGAGGAAGGCAGTGGGACACCTTGACCACAAAAGCTGATGTGAGTGATGCCCTGGAGCAACGGCTGCCCAAACATCCAGCCACCAGGCGGCCTTCGGCTGAACTTTTAACAAGTGCAATTCACCTGAAAGTGAAAGAACGTGAAAGCAGCTCAGTTGTGTCTGACTCTTTGCGGCCCCACGGACTATACAGTCCATGGAATTCTCCAGGCCAGAATACCGGAGTCGGTAGCCTTTCCCTTCACTAGCGGATCTTCCCGACCCATGAACTGAACCAGGGTCTCCTGCATTGCAGGCAGATTCCTGGAGGAAACAATCAAATTATGAGGTTAGTGGAAAAGGAAAGCACTATTTTGTTCTCAGCGTTTTTTCTTTCTTCAGTCCTCCTTTGCTTTCTGCCCCTCTTCTTTTCACAGCTCTTTGTAAGGCCTCCCCAGGCAGCCGTTTTGCTTTTTTGCATTTCTTTTCTTAGTTGCACATAAACAATAGTGTTTCTTACCGTGGGTACTACCTTTGATTTGCTAAAATCTGCTGTGTGTAATGAAGGAGGAAAAGGGACTATCTTCCTGTAGGAAAGATTACATTCACGATAAGCTTAGTTTTGAAGACTCTAAAGGCATTAGAACTGAGGTGACACACTGGGCATTAGTAGCTGCTAACATGACAAAAAGGAGACAATCATTGCCTCCTGACTGAAGCCCACAGCTCCATCCCTACGGCGGCCCTGCTGAAAAAAATCAAGCGTGAGGCAGATCAGACCTTGAGATCCAGTTTATAGGAACCACACAGGGCAAAGGAAACAGGACAAACAGACCAGTTTTTTCAACAAATACATTTTGAGAAAAAAATAAGAGATAAGGGAATCTTGATTCAAATGAGTTTAAAAGACATACCGTGGGCTTAATGTTGGTTCACTTGCAAGTAATACAGCAAGCAAAGGGGACGATAGTAACTCATGGTGGAGAAGCCAAGAGACGCTACTTACCTGACGTATGAAGGTGAGCATCACCAGGGATGTCCTGTGGCTGTTACCCACCCCTGATGAGGTGTGATGGAGCACTCTGCCTCTGTGCTGCCGTTACCAAACCCACATCCCCAGTCTGATCACGACACAAACCTCAGACAAACCCAGACTAGGGGACCCGCTACAGGATGCCTGGCCAGCACTCGTCAAGACTGCCCAGGCCATGAACAAGGAAGAACTGAAAAATGAGACAGAGCAGAGGAGCCTAAGAAGACACGATGACTAAATATATGCAATGTGGTATCCAATTTGCAATGTGGTAACAGACAAGGCGTATTAGTGAGAAAACGGGACATTCCAGTAAAGTTGAGAGTTTAGTTACTAGTAAAGTATCAGTGTTCATTTCTTAGTTTTGACTAATGTCTCATGTAATGAAAAATGTTAATGTTAGAGCTACTTAGGTGAAGAGTACGTGGGATGTCTCTGTACTGACTCTGCAACTTTTCTGTAAATATAAAATTAATCCAAAATAAAGTTTATTTTAAACAAAAGGCATACTGATCAACTACAATACATGAACCAACATGAACCATGTTTTGATTTTGAATCAAACTAAAATAGTAAAAATGATTTTGATGAGATAATTGCAAATTTGAACACGGACTAGATACTTGATGCTATTAAGGCACCATCATCCATTTAGCTGGAGGTGTGATGATGGCATTGCTGTTGTCTTTGTTGTTGTTGTTTAGGCACTCAGTTGTGTCCCAAGCCTTTTCGGCCCCCTGGACACTAGCCCACCAGTTCCTCTGTCCATGGGACTTCCCAGGCAAGAATACTGGAGTGGGTTACCTTTTCCTCCTCTAAGGGGATCGTCCTGACCCAGGGATCTAACCCGAATTTCCCGCATTAGCAGGTAGGTTATTTACCACTGAGCCACCAGGGGGGTGCTGTTTTTGATGAGATAATTGCAAATTTGAACACGGACTAGATACTTGATGCTATTAAGGCACCATCATCCATTTAGCTGGAGGTGTGATGATGGCATTGCTGTTGTCTTTGTTGTTGTTGTTTAGGCACTCAGTTGTGTCCCAAGCCTTTTCGGCCCCCTGGACACTAGCCCACCAGTTCCTCTGTCCATGGGACTTCCCAGGCAAGAATACTGGAGTGGGTTACCTTTTCCTCCTCTAAGGGGATCGTCCTGACCCAGGGATCTAACCCGAATTTCCCGCATTAGCAGGTAGGTTATTTACCACTGAGCCACCAGGGGGGTGCTGATGTTACCTTGAAAGTGAAAATGAAAGTTGCTCAGTCATGTCCAGCTCTATGAGATTTCATGGACTATACAGTCCATGGAATTCTCCAGGCCAGAATACTGGAGTGTGTAGCCTTTCCCTTCTCCCGGGATCTTCCCAACCCAGAGATCGAACCCAGGTCTCCCACATTGGAGGCAGATTCTTTACCAGCTGAGCCACCAGGGAAGCCCCTTACAATCCAGAAATTTTGCTCTGGCTATATAAACAAAAGGACCAAAACCAGATCCAAATAGATACTTGTACCCCCATGTTCACAGCAGCATTATTCATTGTAACGAAAAGGCAGAAACAAGACAAATGTCCATTGATGAATGAAGAGATAAACAAAATGTGTATCTACACAGTGGAACATTAGTCAGCTATAAAAAGGAAGGAAATTCTGACACATGCTACAACATGGATTGACTTTGGAGACATTAAGCTAAGTGAAATAAGCCAGATACAAAAAGACAAATGTTGTATGATCCCATTTATATGAGGTACCTAAAATAATAAAGTCAGAGACACGGAAAGTAAAATAATTGTCGCTCAGGGGCTAGGGGGAGGGAGCCTAGGAAGCTGTTTAGTGAGTACAGTAAGTACCTTACACATGAACCTTCAAGTTGCAAGCTTCAAAGACACGATTGTGCCTTCACATGTCCAATCACGTAAGCAAGTTCGGGCGTCTGGCGTTCACTGTCACTTGCGTGCATCCTCTACAAGTGGTTGTGCTTTTGTGTTCTTTACTGCACAGTACTATATAGAGTACAGTAGGGTCAGCTCAGTTCACTTCAGGTCAGTCGCTCAGTCATGTCCGACTCTTTGCCACCCCATGAATCGCAGCACACCAGGCCTCCCTGTTCATCACCATCTCCCAGAGTTCACTCAGACTCATGTCCATTGAGTCTGTGATGCCATTCAGCCATCTCATCCTCAGTCATCCCCTTCTCCTCCTGCCCCCAATCCCTCCTAGCATCTGAGTCTTTTCCAATGAGTCAACTCTTCACATCAGGTGGCCAAAGTACTGGAGCTTCAGCTTTAGCAGCATTCCTTCCAAGGAAATCCCAGGGCTGATCTTCAGAATGGACTGGTTGGATCTCCTTGTAGTCCAAGGAACTCTCAAGAGTCTTCTCCAACACCACAGTTCAAAAACATCAATTCTTCGGCACTCAGTCTTCTTCACAGTCCAACTCTCACATCCATATATGACTACTGGAAAAAACCATAGCCTTGACTACACAGACCTTAGTCGGCAGAGTAATGTCTCTGCTTTTGAATATACTATCTAGGTTGGTCATAACTTTTCTTCCAAGGAGTAAGCGTCTTTTATTTCATGGCTGCAGTCACCATCTGCAGTGATTTTGGAGCCCCCCAAAATAAAGTCTGACACTGTTTCCACTGTTTCCCCATGAAGTGATGTGACCGGATGCCATGATCTTCGTTTTCTGAATGTTGAGCTTTAAGCCAACTTTTTCGCTCTCCTCTTTCACTTTCATCAAGAGGCTTTTTAGTTCCTCTTCACTTTCTGCCATAAGAGTGGTGTCATCTGCATATCTGAGGTTATTGATATTTCTCCCGGCAATCTTGATTCCAGCTTGTGCCTCATCCAGCCCAGCGTTTCTCATGATGTACTCTGCATATAAGTTAAATAAGCAGAGTGACAATACACAGCCTTGACGTACTCCTTTTCCTATCTGGAACCAGACTGTTGTTCCATGTCCAGTTCTAACTGTTGCTTCCTGACCTGCATACAGATTTCTCAAGAGGTAGGTCAGGTAGTCTGGTATTCCCATCTGTTTCAGAATTTTCCACAGTTTATTGTGATGCACACAGTCAAAGGCTTTGGCATAGTCAATAAAGCAGAAATAGATGTTCTTCTGGAACTCTATTGCTTTTTCCATGATCCAGCGGTTGTTGGCAATTTGATCTCTGGTTCCTCTGCCTTTTCTAAAACCATCTTGAACATCTGGAAGTTCACAGTTCATGTATTGCTGAAGCCTGGCTTGGAGAATTTTGAGCATTACTTTACTAGCGTGTGAGATGCGTGCAATTGTGTGGTAGTTTGAGCATTCTTTGGTATTGCCTTTCTTTGGGATTGGAATGAAAACTGACCTTTTCCAGTCCTGTGGCCACTGCTGAGTTTTCCAAATTTGCTGGCATATTGAGTGCAGCACTTTCACAGCATCATCTTAATATTTTTGTTTCAAGCCCAGGATATCTGGAAGCAAGCATAAAAGCAGTGGTGTTGTAGCAGGTACTGACATGAAGAGAAAAAAAGAGCTATTAATACTATCCAGACATCACTGGACTGTTTTCTCAAGAGAGGAGATAGAATTGAATCCAGCAAGGAACCAGAACCTGTGACATCAGTGTCAGGCATGAGTGAAGCTGCAGGTTGCCTTTCATTTCCTATTGCTGATGATCCTTCAGCTCTACCATCTCCCACCTTCTCTCTCTCCTCCAACCAGTAACTCTTCTTGCATGTTCAATTCCAGCCCCTGTATGCCAGCTCTTGTACTTTTCAAGGTCCTGTACTGTAGGATTTTAAGTGTTTTACTTTTTGTGTGTTTGCTTTCTATGTATTATCTGTGTGAAAAGTATTATAAATCTATTATCGTATAGTACTACATAGTCAATTGTGTTAGTTGGGTACCTCGGCTAACTTTGGTGGACTTAGGAACCACTTGGACTTATGAACACACTCTTGAAGCAAAACTTGTTCTTATGTAGGGGGCTTTCTGAACAGAGTTTCAGTTTGGGGAGAGAAAATGCTCTGGAGGCAGATGGTAGTGATGGTTGCATAAACAAAGCGTAGTCTCCTGAGGATGTGGATTGGATTCTCGGTGGTGTGGGAGGGCACAGCAGGCAAAGTCTGTGACCAATGGCTCCAGGCTTGCTGAGTTAGCTGTGTCTCTGCCCATTCAGCTCCCGAACCAGTCCTAGACTAGAGGAGTCTCAGAGTGTAAGCCCATACCACTTCCCCATCCCCTCCTCCTTCTGAAGCCATCTTCCCATCAACAGACCTGGTGTGACCACGGGGAGGGGCTTTGGCTATTCTGGAGAGAAACTTTTCAGCAGAGCACTGAGAGTGGAGGCCAAGCGGCCAAGGAAGATTGTCAGAGTAGGTGAATGAGTGGCGGGAATGAGGATGGATGCTGGCAGAGCTGGACCGGGATTTTTTAAGGAGGAGAGCTCAAAGGGCTCCTGGCTGGATGCCTGGCTTCCTTCTGTCCTGAACACCACTTGTTGGGTGGCTTGATGTTGTCACGTCCGCTCTCTGTGACTCCATCTATCAAGAGGTGACAACAAGATGAGCTCCAAGCCTCCAGCTCAATGGTTATGACTCAATTCCCTCTCCTGGGGGAAGAACAATCTCTGAAGGCATTCTAAAGACCGTCTTCCTCCCACACTCCAAGCGAAAATATAGAAAAGAAAGAAGCAAGGCCGGCAGGCTCAGGCCTGATGTGGATATGGGTCATATCCAGGGAGGGGCAGGGTCTGGATTTCTTCACCCTGTGGGCCAGACTTACAGGGAGCTGACTGCACAGGCCTGAAGAGGCAGGAGGGGGGAGCTCTGTCTCCCGCTCATTCTACTTTGACCTCCTAGGTGCCATGATCTGGGGAGGTGATGGAGCATGGGAACTCCACGGCTTCAAGGCACCGGGGGGCGAGCACATAGGTGCTTGGCAGCCTGCTGGCGACTTCCTGAGTCACTCGGATTCAAATTCACTCAGTCCCTGTCTGCAGCAGCTGACTAGCTGCTCCTGGAGGATTTTCCTTATTTTGCATCTCAGGACTGAAATTGTACCACGTGCCTCCCCCTTTGGGCAAATGACTTGGCAAACCAGGAACACCCATCTTATCCCCAGACCACAGCCAGTTCCTCTGTTTCAACACTTACAAAGGGCCCTCTGCCCCAGCTGTGACTGGGAGGTTTTCTCTCTGAAACAGTGGTTGGCGTTAAAGCGACAATTAAGGGCTGTTTGTGCTCCCAAAGAATCTTCACTTTGTTAACTTACTTAATCGCCTCGAAAGCAAAGTCTCAGAGAAGCTGCCTGATGCAGACAGATTCTTTCCACCCCTCTGTTCAAACCAGATGAAGTCTTGGCTCACCAGACACTGGCCAGTCCCATAAGACCAGGGTTGCTGCCAGACACCTGGCCTGGGCCATAATGACCTCTTTCTAGAAGCTGCCCCCCCTTTTAAAAATGAACAACTTGCATTCATCTTTTCAGGGTCCCAAGTTTTAAAAAGATCCCCAGGCTCAGCTGGCTGGATTAGCAGGGCCATCCACACATTCATCAGCTTGATGAATCCATTCATTGCTCAACTATCTGCTGAGCAGTGACTGTGTACCAAGCACCGTTCTTAGCACTGAGAACATCCAGATGAGTAAAGCAGAGGCAACTTCCTGTCTTGGGGAACTGACGCTTTCATGCATGAATGGGATCATGAATATGCTGGTCTCCAGACCTCTCCCCTCCACCCCCACCAAGCTGAAACCCTCTCATTTCACACCAACCCCCATGGCAACGGCAATCTTGGCAACATTTATTGTGCATTTACTACGTGCCAAGCACTATGCACATGTTATCTGTCACACATATTAGCTCATGAATCTCTACAACATCCTCTGAAAGTCATCCTCTCATAGCCCTGGTCTGTGGTTGAGGAAACCAAGGCACGTATAGAGTTGCACAAGCTGGTAAGTTGCAGAGCCAGTATTTGAATCTAGGACATCTGACTGCAGAATCACAGTGGTAGTCATTAAGCCATTCCACTGGGCTCATTTAGGTCAAATTCCTTTTGCAGCAAATCACTGGGTCTGCCTTCCCTTAACATTCCACGGCACCAGAAAAATCTCTAGTGCTGGCCTAAGGATGAGGTTCCATTACAAGTAACTGGAAGCCGCAAATCACAGAAGCTTAAAAGAGTGTGTTCCTCGAGGCTGGTGTGTCACCCCACGGTCAGGCTCCTTGTCTCTGGTTGCTCAGCTGTGTGTGGCTCAAGTGCATCTGAGGAACACAGGTGTGCTGAGGTGTGGATTATGCACATCTTGGCCAAACACCGTTGAGGATCTCATCAATAAAATGAATGACTCCATTTGATTTTATTCTGTCCATCGGTTCACCTGGAAGGGGCTCCCATAATCCTCGGCCATACATTTTACAACTTGACTCAGTCTGGACTCCCGTCTCTCTAAGCACAGTGCACGTCAGCCTGGGCATTCCTGCCTCTCCCTTGAGTTGGATTTTGTGCTTCTTGTGTCCAGAAGCAAATAAATCATGACGATAAGAAAGTTTAAATAACACCACAATCCTTCTAAAGGCACGTGCTTATTTACTCCCGTTTTTTGTAACAGTCGCAAAGGCATGTATTTCAATTGCAAAAGAGTTTTTCCTCCACCTCCCCTCCATCTCAGCTCCCCTTATGCAATGCAGCACTGAGTGGCTATGAGCAGTTTGGGATCCGGCTAAGGAGAAGCGGAACTGGAGACACATTTAATTGGGAGTTAGTGGGACATCTTAGTGGGACGGAATTCATAGTCACTTCGGGGTCATTGCTTGCACTCATGCTGTAGTAGCATCTTTTAGAAATACTCCTCCGACCCACTGGGCTGACTCATCAGATGAGGTGACCAAAAGGAGCAAGGTCAGAAGTGGTATCATATGATGATGAATCTGACCTACAGTGCCCACCCAGAAACATGCAGGTAGTGGAGGAGGAAGAATCAAAGAAGGCAGTCTGGAAAATTCTTTCAATTATCAAAACTAAAATATTAAGCATAACATGCAGTTCGCATGTCTTATAAAAAATGAAGGATTTTTTTCTGTCAGAAATAAATGAATAATGCAGCATATAAAATTATGAATGTATCATATGACTTTGCTCTTTAGTAAGAATCACACATAGAATTTGTAAGAATTTCTGTACTCTGCATAGCACAACACTATGTTTCTAGAAACACTGAGCATTTCTGTGTGTGAATTCATATGTCTAATGCATCACAACACATCAAGATTGTATCTTACCTTATCTGATGCATCTTGTCATGATGAAATTTGACAGTTCCAGAAGAAATGATACATAAATCAGTGACGTAGTATGACCTGAAGAAATGAACAAATAAAGGACATGGTGCTGTGAAAAGTCAAAGCGTTAGCTGCTCAGCTGTGTTCAACTCTTTACCACCCATAGGTCTATAGTCCTCCAGGTTCCTCTGTCCATGGACTTCCTCAGGCAAGAATACTGGACCAGTGAACTCATATTAGAGATATCATACTGCTTCCTAGATTTAGTGACATTTAGGGCTTTTTCAACTTTTTCAAGTTTGTGATTTGTTGCCATTTCTTTCCTTATTATAAATAAATGCTCGCTTTCCACATTTGATTTTCTATTTGTAATTCTGTATTATTTTTCTTGAGGTAATTAAGTTCAGCCCCACAAATCAATATCCACTCCTCTCTGTCTCATGCATTTCCTGTTTTAATGGAATACATTCTCTAGTATTTGTCTGAGAAAAGGTGTGGGGGAGTTTGTTGTTTGGAGGTTTTATTGGTTTTCTTTCTGTTTTAGATGTTGAATGTCTAAAAGTGCTCTTTTTCTACTTTATCACTTAATTGGTAGCTTGGATATAGAATTCTTCAGTTCAGTCACTCAGTCGTGTCCAATTCTTTGAGACCCAGGCCTCCCTGTCCATCACCAACTCCTGGAGTTCACTCAAATTCATATACACGTCGGTGATACCATCCAGCCTTCTCCTCCTGCCCCCAATCCCTCCCAGCATCAGAGTCTTTTCCAATGAGTCAACTCTTCTCATGAGGTGGCCAAAGTACTGGAGCTTCAGCTTTAGCATCATTCCTTCCAAAGAATTATCCAGGACTGATCTTCAGAATGGACTGGTTGGATCTCCCTGCAGTCCAAGGGACTCTCAAGAGTCTTCTCCAGCACCACAGTTCAAAAGCATCAATTCTTCGGCACTCAGCTTTCTTCACAGTCCAACTCTCACATCCATACATGACCACAGGAAAAACCAGAGCCTTGACTAGATAGACCTTTGTTGGCAAAATAATGTCTCTGCTATTGAATATGCCATCTAAGTTGGTCATAACTTTCCTTCCAAGGAGTAAGTGTCTTTTAATTTCATGGCTTCATTCACCATCTGCAGTTTTTAGAGCCCAGAAAAATAAAGTCTGATACTGTTTCCCCATCTATTTCCCATGAAGTGATGGGACCAGATGTCATGATCTTCATTTTCTGAATGTTGAGCTTTAAGCCAATTTTTTCACTCTCTTTCACTTTCATCAAGAGGCTTTTTAATTTCTCTTTACTTTCTGTCATAAGGATGGTGTCATCTGCATATCTGAGGTTATTGATATTTCTCCCAGTATGTAATATTGCTTTTTAATAGAATTCTTAGTTGGAAATTATTATACCTTCATGATTTTTAAGGTATTGCTTCACTGTCTTCCAGCTTTCAGTGCTGCTGCTGGGAAATCTAAAGCCAGTTTGATTTTTGTTTCTTCGCATAATACCCTGGAAATTATAAAATGTTTTCTTTTTTTATAGGCTCCTGAAATTTTGCTGTGACGTGTTTTGATGTTAGCTTGTTTTACCCATTGTGCTGGACACACCATGAGTCTTTAAATCTGGAAATTCATGTCATTCCAGACCTGGGGGATTTATTGAATTAATCACTGATGATGATATCTCTGCTTAATCTGCTATCTCTGTCTGCAAAACCCATTATCCATGTTAGATCCCTTGAACTAGACCTCTAATTTTCTTACCTTTTCTCTTCTATTTCTTATCTACCTTTTTGCTTTATTTTATGGGAAACCTTTCAATTTTTATATTTATTTTTTAATATTTACTATCATTTAAAATTTTTTCTAAGAACTCTTATAGGTCCCTGAATATTCATTTTTTTATTACTCCTTATCCCTACAGAATAAATACACTGTTATCTGCCATTTTCCTAAAGAAGTTAACAATTGTTTTGTTTTATTCTCTTTCTTTTCTCCAAGTGCATTTTTCTGTTTGGTTAGTTGGTTGATTTTGACTCTATCATGTTAGCTACTTTCCTCAGATGTCATGAACTCCTACTGTCTGGTCATATTTAAAAGTGAGAGATCAAAAAGTTTAACTGGTGGGGCTTATCAACGGTGAATGTCATAGGAAGAATCGGGTTAGCCTCCTGATGGGGATAAATGTCTATATCTTTAGGTCTTTCTCCTCGAGCTTGTCAGATTCACCAGAAGAAGACTCCTTCCATCTCTAGTATGAATTCAATTGAGACTACTGGAGTCTGAGGGCAAACTGGGGCCAGGCACCTATGGAGCTAAGCATAAGGAATACATTTGTTCCTTTTATCTACCTACTTTCCGGAATGTTTCCTAAGCCTACAGCTATGCCTAGCACTCCTCAGCCCAGTGTCCTCAGTTGTAACCTCTTCAGAAAACAATGCTTGACTTCTGCTTAGGAGCAGGTGCCCAGCCAGGAGAAACGGAGGACAGTTTCCAGAGATCTAACGATAGTTTTTCAGCTTTCTCCTAGGTTTCGTTGTTTTAGCCCCTTCTTCACTCTCCCATTACACAATACCTTGTGCTGCCAGTCCTTAGTGGTGGTTTTTTGTTTCTTTTTGAGAACTCTATGGTATTAAGAAGAGGTGGCAAGAATACACAGAACTGTACAAAAAAGATCTTCACGACCCAGATAATCACAATGGTGTGATCTCTAATCTAGAGCCAGACATCCTGGAATGTGAAGTCAAGTGGGCCTTAGAAAGCATCACTATGAACAAAGCTAGTGGAGGTGATGGAATACCAGTTGAGCTATTTCAAATCCTTTAGATGATGCTGTGAACGTGCTGCACTCAATATGCTAGCAAATTTGGAAAACTCAGCAGTGACCACAGGACTGGAAGAGGTCAGTTTTCATTCCAATCCCAAAGAAGGGCAATGCCAAAGAATGTTCAAACTACCACACAATTACACCCATCTCATATGCTAGTAAAGTAATGTTCAAAATTCTCCAAGCCAGGCTTGCTTCAGCAGTACGCGCACTGTGAACTTCCTGATGTTCAAGATGGTTTTAGAAAAGGCAGAGAAACCAGAGATCAAATTGCTAACATCTGCTGGATCATGGAAAAAGCAAGAGAGTTCCAGAAAAATATCTATTTCTGCTTCATTGACTATGCCAAAGCCTTTGACTGTGTGGATCACAATAAACTGTGGAAAATTCCAAAAGAGACGGGAATACCAGACCACCTGACCTGCCTCTTGAGAAATCTGTATGCAGGTCAGGAAGCAACAATTAGAACTGGACATGGAACAACAGACTGGTTCCAAATAGAAAAAGAAGTCCGTCAAGGCTCCTTTGTCACCCTGCTTGTTTAACTTATATGCAGAGTACATCATGAGAAACGCTGGACTAGAAAAACACAAGCTGGAATCAAGATTGCTGGGAGAAATATCAATAACCTCAGATGGGCAGATGACACCACTCTTATGGCAGAAAGTGAAGAAGAACTAAAAAGCCTCTTGATGAAAGTGAAAGAGGAGAGTGAAAAAGTTGGCTTAAAGCTCAACATTCAGAAAATGAAGATCATGGCATCTGGTCCCATTACTTCATGAGAAATAGTTGTTCCCTTGGACTGCAAGGAGATTCATCCAGTCCATTCTGAAGGAGATCAGCCTTGGAGTTTCTTTGGAAGGAATGATGCTAAAGCTGAAACTCCAATACTATGGCCACCTCATGTGAAGAGTTGACTCATTGGGAAAGACTCTGATGCTGGGAAGGATTGGGGGCAGGAGGAGAAGGGGACGACCGAGGATGAGATGGCTGGATGGCATCATGGACTTGATGAACATGAGTCTGGGTGAACTCTGGGAGTTGGTGATGGACAGGGAGGCCTGGCGTGCTGCCATTCATAGGGTTGCAAAGAGTCAGACATGACTGAGCGACTGAACTGAACTGTTGACCTATTAGGTATAACCCTTAGTTTTGTTAATTTGGTAATTTATTTAAATTATATATTTAATTATATTTATAATTATATAATTAAACTTACCAGTTTACTTTCAAGTGAGGTGTTATAACTTCACATAAAGTATAAGAATGTTGCAGTTGTATATTTCTTTATCTTTAATATTATTTTCAATATTTTACTTATATATATGTTTTAGTGCCACATTTGCACTGTTATTTTTGTTTAAGTAACTGTGAGAGTTGGACTGTGAAGAAAGCTGAGCACCGAAGAATTGATGCTTTTGAACTGTGGTGTTGGAGAAGACTCTTGAGAGTCCCTTGGACTGCAAGGAGATCCAACCAGTCCATTCTGAAGGAGATCAGCCCTGGGATTTCCTTGGAAGGAATGATGCTAAAGCTGAAACTCCAGTACTTTGGCCACCTCATGTGAAGAGTTGACTCATTGGAAAAGACTCTGATGCTGGGAAGGATTGGGGGCAGGAGGAGAAGGGGATGGCTGAGGATGAGATGGCTGGATGGCATCATGGCCTCAATGAACGTGAGTCTGAGTGAACTCCAGGAAATGGTGATGGACAAGGAGGCCTGGTGTGCTGCAATTCATGGGGTCACAAAGAGTTGGACATGACTGAGTGACTGAACTGAACTGAACTATATTTTAAAAAGGTGCAAATCGTAAGAAAAATCTTGTATGTTTATTCATGTAGTTAAAACCATGTTTTTGTCTATTATTATTTTTCTCTTCTACTTCCCCGGTGGCTTGGAGTCTCCTGCTTGAAAAAAGTGCCTTCTTCTGCCTTCTTCCTTTAACATTTTTTATTGTGTGAATATGCTGGTGATGAATTCTTTCACCTTTTTTATTATTGAAAAATTACTCATTTTGTCTTCATATTCAGAAGATACTTTTTCTGGATATTGAGTTCTAGGTTGACAAGTTTATTTTCCCTTTCAAGTACTTAAATTTGTTGCTCCACTGCTTTCACATTTTTAATGTTTCCAGTGAAATATCTGCCATCATCATATTTGTTTCTCTCTACTTAGTGTATCTTCCCCCTACATTTTTGGCTATTTAAGATTTTCTCTTAATCACTGATTTAGAGCAATTTGATAATAGTATGTTAAGGTATAGTTTTATTCTCTTTTTGTGTTTGCTGTTGTTCAGTCACTAAGTTATGTCTGGCTCTTTGTGACCCCATGGACTGCAGCACACTACACTCCTCTGTCCTCCACTCTCTCATGGAGTTTGCTCACATTCATGTCTATTGAGTTGGTAATGCTAGCTAACCATCTTATCTTCTGCCAACCCCTTCTCCTTTTGTCTTCAATCTTTCTCAACATCAGGTTATTTTCCAGTAAGACAGCTGTTTACATCAGGTGGCCAAAATATTGGAGCTTCAGTGTTAGCATCAGTCCTTCCAGTGAATATTCAGCATTTCCTTGAGGACTGACTGATTTGATCTCCTTGCAATCCAAAGAAGAGTCTTCTCCAGCACCACAGTTTGAAAGCATCCATTCTTTGACACACAGGCTTCCCTGGTGGCTCAGATGGTAAAGCACTTGGCTGCAATGCGGGAGACCTGGGTTCGATTCCTGGGTCGGGAAGATCCCCTGGAGAAGGAAATGGCAATCCACTCCAGCACTCTTGTCTGGAAAATCCCATGGACGGAGGAGCCTGATAGGCTATAGTCCATGGGTTCACAAAGAGTCGGACACGACTGAGCAACTTCACCTTCTTTATGGTCCAACTCTCATTTGTGTTTGTGTGTGTGTGTGTGTGTGTGTGCGTGCGCGCACATGCACACATGGGGTTAGAATAGTTAGATGTCTAGGTATATTGTTTTCATTATTTGGAAAGTCTCTATTATTTCTTCACATTTTTTTTTTCTGTTTCTCCCACCCCTGACATTGAGGTTGAGATAGGCAATGGCTTGGGTGTAAATCTACCATCACTTTGTCTTAGTTGTTCTGACTTTCTGGAGTTAAAAATAATTTTTTTAACTGACAGATCACTTATCAACATTACCAATTTCTAGTGTTTTTGCAACTTTCTTTCTTCTGGTATTTTTAGTGCATTTTGGTAGATGAGAAGTAGATGAATTAAGTGTTGTCATCTGACTTATCTTTTAACTTTTTGGTCTTAATTTAAAAGTACATTTTTTACTTTTTTCCCTGTGTTCTAATACTGTTTCACTTAAACTTAGAACTATACAATTGTTACTTTTGAATCACAGTAACTCATCTCACATGGAGCTTAACCTAGGCTAGAATAGAGAAATTTGGAGTAGATCTGCTATCAGTTGGATTCTGATACTGTAAAATATGGTTTTCTTAACTCTAATTTAGAATATTTGATTTAAATTCTTAAGTATCTGTGTATTCAAAGTTTTGTAATAAAATTAAACTAAGTTCCAGTAAACATTATCTTATAAGCTACGGTATGAATGAAGTGTCATTTATTTAGAGGTGCAAGTCACTAATGTGGATATGATGATTTCTCATTAACACTAACAACTTCAGAGCTGTTTTTACATTAGATTAAAATAATAATTTACCTGCTCAGTAAATGATTACATGCAAAGAGTGTTATGTAATCTGTTCACTAGGAGTTGTTAAATGTTGCCAAGTTCTAATGATTCAGTTTCTTAATAGCATGAGGGAGTATGAGGGCATAAGTTTCAGTTAACAGATTCTATCAGGACTGAACTTGGCCCTGGTGTGCAGATTCTCTTATACACATCTCATTATCTTATAAGCTACGGTATGAATGAAGTGTCATTTATTTAGAGGTGCAAGTCACTAATGTGGATATGATGATTTCTCATTAACACTAACAACTTCAGAGCTGTTTTTACATTAGATTAAAATAATAATTTACCTGCTCAGTAAATGATTACATGCAAAGAGTGTTATGTAATCTGTTCACTAGGAGTTGTTAAATGTTGCCAAGTTCTAATGATTCAGTTTCTTAATAGCATGAGGGAGTATGAGGGCATAAGTTTCAGTTAACAGATTCTATCAGGACTGAACTTGGCCCTGGTGTGCAGAGAGGCAACACAAATGAGATGGGAAGAATGTAGGCATGTGTGCAGGTCTATATTTGAATCTTAGTAGGAACTGTGAGGAATGGTACCCTGTGAGAGCTCAGCTTTCCTTCTGTAAAATATTCTACCTTATATTGTAGGATTATAACAACAATAATTATATTATTATAATAAATAGTAATGCATTTCTGTACAGTGCCTGCTTATTTTATCATTAGGGATTGAACTGACATGTATTTGAGCAGGGCAGTATTTTCTCTTGTATCTATGGTATACTTCTCAAGAAAACAATAATTATTAGCGAAGGCCTAGAAAAAGATTTGTTTCAGGATTTTTGAGAGGAATATGAGGTAGAGTTATGGTTGATTATTAAATTTTCTATTACTTGTCTTAATGATAAAAGGCTGTGAAAATGAAGTCGCTCAGTCATGTCCAACTCTTTGCAACCCCGTGGACTGTAGTTTACCAGGTTCCTCCATCCATGGGATTTTCCAGGCAAGAATACTGGAGTGGGTTGCCATTACCTTCTCCAGGAGATCTTCCTGAGCCAGGAATTGAACCCCGGTCTCCCGCATTGTAGGCAGATGCTTTCCGTCTGAGCCATCAGGAAGTCCAATGATAAAGAAATCCTATCGGAAAAGCTGGAAACAAGATTCCTAACTAATAGCTTTGTATAAATGTAGGATAGAAACTGAGAACAAGTTGTTTTAGACTAGGGAACTAGTCTCATACAGTATCAGGTTTATTCAAATAGTATCAGAATGAGAAATGGGCTTGATTTTCTTTTTGGGTCCAATGACTACATTTTTCTTTAACATATGGAAAGTCAGCAAACCCAGATTAGGTCATTTGTGTTCAGGAATTAATAGAGGATGGTGGAGATAGTCTGAAATCAAGATATAGAAGAAATAGTTTTAAATAGTCTTTTTAAAAAAACAGAATAACGACAAAATCTAGCAGCAAAATCTAGATGGCAGTGGCTGAAGTCTGGGGTAGAGTGTGCACGTAGAATGAATCAAGACAATAGTGGTTTGAATTCTTGTGAAGTAATAAATGAAGATTCTCTATTTTTCAGAGGAGTCCCATAATTTTATGGTATGTTTTTTACTCCCAAAGACTGTGAACTGTTACTTTAGTGCTAAAATCACATAGTCTTATACAATGGTAACACTATTGCATACACTAACTTTGTGCCCAATAAACATATAATTTTTACTTTTAATTAATATTCATTGATACCTATTATAAGTAAAGGGCTGCAGATGTAACAATATATAGACAAACAAAAATCCCTACCCTGATGGAGCTTATGTTATAGCAAGAGAAGGCAGTAAGCAAATTAAGAAAATATTTACTGTGGTGGAAGATAATAGCTTATATGGGGGAAATAAAGCAAGAAAAGCATTAGGGTTTGTGTGTTAGGGGAGAGAGACACTCATTGAGAAGGTCATATTTAAGCAGACTCCTGAAAGAGATCTGTGAGTCATGAGGATGTCTAGGATAGGAATACTCTATGCGGGGACCAGAAGTACAAAGACCTGTGTGGGCTTTTGAGTAGCCTCTTCTATTTGAAGAAAAGTAAGGAAGCCAGTGTTCTTGGAACAGTTAGTAAAGGAGAGGAAAAGATGACAGAGATCATGGGGGGGCCAGATCACATAGGCCTTGTAAGCCATTTTTGCTTGGCATGAAACAGGAAGCCAGCACAGGGCTTTGAGAGAGGACTGATGTGATCTGACATATTGTTAAGGGTTTACTGTGGCTTCTGTGCTGAGAATAGAATGTAAGGGGGCTAGAGAGGAAACACAGAGACCAGTAACCCATTCAATAGAACCAAGTATGTTGCTCACTTGCTTGCTTATATGTGCTGTGCAAGGGAGAAGTTTAGTAGTGAATACCCATTAAACCTCTGAGATTGGAAGGGTTGGCTTCCTCGAGGGAAATGCAATTTCCTTTTGGCAGATAAGGAAATATTGCTAGGTGATGCAGAGGCATCCTCTCTCCTATTAGTGGTAACTTGGTGACAGGAAAGTGAACTTGCTGGCTCTGGCCCACCTGGATGTTTCAGATCTATTTCTGGAATACAGGGTGTGTGCAGTATGCGTGGAGCTTCTTCCTTTTATCCTGACTTGCAAGTTCCTAATTGGGTTGAGTTCAGATACTGTGTCATGGTTCTGTTTTTCTGGGAGAAGCTAATAAAGAAGGAAACTATATATTCTTAGGTATAGGACAAATGGAATATAGTAATTAGGCAGGATTGTGTCTTTACTGGACAAAAGCCTTAAGCAGCTCAGGCAAACACCAAACAAAAACTTGACACACGCATACAGATGTAGATACCTGGTGAAATCCTAGAAAATGTGTTCTCATTTTATTCTCTGGTAGTGATATTCTTTTCACAAAGCATTCCACACTGTGATAGTTGTATCATTAGGCTGATAATCTCAAGTTAACTCTCTATTGCTTCTTACATGGTTTGCTCTATACTGTTGATTTAAAGCAGAAGGCTGAGCAGCTTAAAGAGATTGCTCTAAGAAATTGCAGCTTTAGGTGGAAAAGAAAAACAGACTTCCTTTAGGCAAGAAGTGTAGTTAAATTTGAATGGAGCAAATGTCTTTGTATAAATGGGTGTTTGCATTGTTGAGTAGACAGTAATTTCCGTGTGTCCCACATTGTGTTTAGGATAGGGCTGGTCAACACAGAGCCTGCCCCAGAGATGCTAATCTCTATCTCTCTGTCTGATATATGTGTATATACATATATATATATGGTTTTCTTTAGTCATTCTGTACTGTTGCTTATTTGGTTGGTGTACTGTTTAGCATAACACAAGTTGTAATAAAATTTCAATGGCCAATTACAATGAAATTTAATTTTTTTTTGCTTATATAAAGGTCCAGTGTAAGTGTGCATGGTTTCTAGGTACCTTTCTTCCAAGTGATGATTCAGAGACTCAAGCTCTTTCCATCTGAGACTCTACTGTTCCCTAAGGTCTCAGTCTCTTGCACTCAGTCAGCAGACAGATAGAGTGGAGAAAGATAGTTCCTGCACAAACAGCCGGTTCTCAGCTGCAACACTTCTCTGAGGAGAGGAAGCACTCATTTTTAGTGAATGGGTAGCTCACCGTGCTACACATGATTTCTAATTTTTGTCAGCTGCCGATAGCAGTACTTTTCAATAGCTCTGAACAAATGGTTTTCTTTTCTATTTGAGATTAATTTATTTCAGATATATTTCTAGAAGAGAGAGTACTGGATGGAAGTTTTAATTATAACAGTGAATATGTTTTATTTAATAAATGTATTAGAATTCTAATTGAACCTATGAAGTTGTTGGCTGTGAGCCAGCCACCTCCAATTCATTATTATTTAGGTTTACTCCAAGAATATATTTGCTATCTTGTATTTAGGATAATGAATGCTGTAATAACAACAAATATATGTACACTGTCATATTTAACTACAGGCTGTTTGGTTATCATATTTTATTCTACATAGAATGTGTTAACTGATTTAGTAAAACAGATACCTGTACTGTTAGACTAAATTACTTAGACAATACATGTGACTTGAGCAGAAAATTAAAACATATGTCTAACGTTTATTTCTCTGATCCCAAGTATATCTCCTTTCATAGAGCTGCGGGTGAATTGTTAGATGCACGGGAATGCTTATTAATTGTAGGTGCATTATTTTTGATATTTGAGAGTTTTACTCTTCTGAAACTTGATTACCTATGATGTACAACCACTGTCAGGAGAGTCTTCTCAGGTTTTTTTTCCCAGCTGTCTGGTTGGCTGTCCATTCATATCTGAGCAGTTTCCCTGCCTCTGTGAATGTCTGTTTCATATCGCCATGTCTCCAAACGTTCTTCTTTCAGTCTGTCTCCATGCTGTAAAACAGTACAGTCTTTAAAAAATATGATTATAGCCATTGTCTGTGTCTTAAAAATTTTGTAATAACTTTGCATTGTTTTCAAGCTAAAGTCCCAGTTTCTTAATATAATCTATAAGGCCCTCAGTGTCTGGCCTGTTTCACCCTGTTATTTGTATCTCTTCCCTCTTCCTCCAAATCACGTACTAGTATTTTCTGAGATGTGTATAAGAGACAGGTGTATTAGAGCATGTTTCCCTTACACTTTTCACATCAAGCATTTTGATCTGTCCCAAAATTATTTATATAAAATTCTAATTTAGTTATCATTTATTTAATTATAGCTAAAATTGAATGTTTTCTTAAGCTTCCATTATCCTTTTTTTTCTATGAAATCTCTCTATACAGTTGCCCATTTTTCTATTTAAGTTTTGACCCTTTTATAAGTAGATTTTGAAGGAAATATTATTTATTTTCTGTTTCAGGAAAATTATGGCTCATATATATTGCAAATATTTATTTTTATTTGCTGTGTTCTTATTATTTTGCTTATATTTTCCATGTTGTATTTTTATTAAATTTTTATTGGTATATATGTGATTTACAATGTTGTGTTAGTTTAAGGTGTACAGCGAAGTGAATCAGTTATATAGATACTTATATCCATTTTTTAAAAAGACCTCAAATACCCAAAGCAATCTTGAGAAAGAAAAACAGAAAAACAGAGCTGGAAGAATCAGGCTCCCTGACTAAAGACTGTACTACAAAGATGCAAAAGTAATCAGAACAGTATGGTACTGGGAATTCCTTGGCAGCCCATTGGTTAGGACTCTACACTGTCACTGCTGAGGGCCCAGGTTCAAGCCCTGATGAGGGAACAGAGGTCCCACAAGCCATGCAGTGTGGCCAAAACAAAAAGAAACCATTCTGGTACTGGCACAGAAACAGAAATATTGATCAATGGAACAGGATAGAAAGCCCAGAGACAAACCTGTGCACGTGTGACCTCCTAGTCTATGACAGAGGAGGCAAGAAGATACAGTGGAGAAAAGATGGTCTCTTCAATAAGTGGTGCTGGGAAAACTGGACAGCTACATGTAGAAGAATGAAATCAGAACACTCCCTAACACAATACGTAAAAATAAATTCAAAATGAATTGAAGACCTAAATGTAAGGCCAGGTACTATAAAACTCTTATAGGAAAACATAGAATGCTCTTAATATAAATTGCAGCAAGATATTTTTTATCTACCTCCTAGAATAATGGAAATAAAAATAAATGAGGCTTCAAAATAAATTTAAAAGTTTTTACACAGCAAAGGAAACCACAAGCAAAATGAAATGAAAGACAGCCCTCAAAATAGGAGAAAATATTTGCAAATGAAGCAGCTAACAAGGGATTAATCTCCAAAATATACAGACAGCTCAGGAACCTCAGTAGCAATAAAACAACCCAATAAAAAAGTGAGCAAAAGTTTAAATAGACATTTCTCAAAAGAAGACATACAGAAGGCCAAGAAGCAGATGAAAGGGGGTATCAACTCACCCTGCTCAGAATGGTCATCATCAAAAAATCTGTAAACAATAAATGCTGGAGGCGATGTGGTAAAAGGGAAACTTCCCATATTGTTGATGGGAATATAAATTGATACAACTACTTTGGAGAATAATATGGAGGTTCCTCAAAAAATGTTGAATTTTAAAATATTTGTATGTAGTTAATTTCTTTGATCTTTTTCTTTTATGATTGCCAGGGTTTTGGTTTTATCTACTCTGAAGTGTTTTCTTTTTACTGTTTTACAGAATCAGCTTTTTTTTTTTTTTTTTTTTTATCTTTAATCTCCATTTTGTTGGTTTTGATAATGTAGTTATTTAAATGTCACCACTGGGTGGAGCAGGTGGTGGGTAGAGAGAACCACCTCTCTGTATGAATTTTACAACTTCTTGTGAGTCTATAATTATGAAAGTTAAAAAAAAATAAGAAGATAAAATCACTCTAATCCAGAAGTACTCCATAGGAAAATTCAGTAAACCTTATCCTAAAGTAACCCTGATCACTGAGTGTTCAAAGAAAACAAATTTTATGCATTAAGTGCCAATGTGACCTGTTGAGTTTTCTAATAGTGTGATCTGAGATAGTGTGATGAAAACAAAAAAGAGCAGCTACTCTGCACCTGTGTAATACTAGTAGTGATTTACTCATTGAGAGAGTGTATTACAACTTCCAAAGTACTTTTACATAAATATTGTGATGTAATTCTCTTAACACTTCAGTGGAAGTATGTGTATATTTCCTGCTGTACACATGTGGAAACAAACTCACAGGAGTTAAGTGACTCTGTGTGAGGCTACAGAATTCCTAAGTAACAGAATTGTACTGTCACCCAGGCTGATGCTGTTTCTAATAAACCGCAGTGACCTTTGGTCTTTTTGACTCTCTTTCCGAGCAGAAAAGAACTCTTTCTGTAGAACAGGACATAGCCAGGTGGCCTGATAGCAGCTGTGTGAGCTTTGCTGGGACAAGAAGAGCTATCTGAGGTATAGAATAGGGGAATGTCTTTTAATGGTGCAGAGGGGAAGATGGACATAGTCAAAGGGGCACAATTGCTATATTCATATAGCTGCCATAATTAATGAATTAGTAACAGATATGGGGCTTCCGGGTGGCTGAGGCTCCCCTGGTGGCTCAGATGGTAAAGACTTGCTTTTAATGTGGGAGATCTGGGTTCTATCCTTTGGGAAGATCCCCTGGAGAAGGGAATGGCTACTCACTCCAGTATTCTGGCCTGGCGAATTCCACGGATAGAGGAGCTTGGCAGACTACAGTCCATGTGGTCGCAAAGAGCTGGACACGACTAAAGTTGAAACTCCAATACTATGGCCACCTCATGTGAAGAGTTGACTCATTGGAAAAGACTCTGATGCTGGGAGGGATTGGGGGCAGGAGGAGAAGGGGATGACAGAGGATGAGATAGCTGGATGGCATCACCGACTTGATGGACATGAGTTTGAGTGAACTCCGAGAGTTGCTGATGAACAGGGAGGCCTGGTGTGCTGCGATTCATGGGGTTGCAGAGTCGGACATGACTGAGTGACTGAACTGAAGTGACTTTCACACATACTAATAAATAATTTTAGTACTAAATATGTCCAAGTATTATGCTTAGCATTTAGTGTACATTATTTTATGTACACTATATAATTAATTTTTATTTTCATTTTATAGTTGATGATACCCAGGCTCAGAATATTAATGTGCCCAAAATCATGGCTGGAGATAGCTGAACTCATATTGTAACTCTGGGCTACCTGATTCCTAATTAGTCTGGGGAGAAGAGACTGAATGAGAATAGAATTAGATAAACATCTTTTTCATTGCTACATTTTCAGAAAAGGCAACTACTCTATTTTTAGTAAATTCCTGTGATACTTTGTGATGTGAAGGCACTTTTCTTGGTAGTTATCCCTTTGCAACCAGACACAAAGTTAATAGAGCTGTGTCAGTTTTTCTCTTGCCTTCCTTTGCCTTTCTCCCAGTCCTGGGTCTAGCAGCTGGCCCTACACATGGTGAGCATTGGTATGGATTACCTTTGGGCTTACCTGTTTAGAACCAAGACAGTAGGTGGTCTAATGCTGGAACATATTTTAACAAGACTTCTTTCCTTACTCTCAGCCTCCTGTTCTTCCTGGTTTTATAGATGGTGACCATTTTTGAATGGAACCAGAGATTTAAATTGGAGAGAAGCCAAGTCTGCCATTAGGTAGTTTAGTGATCTCTCCCTCTGTAAGAATTATAAGTCCCCGGAGGGTAGGGACTCCTGTCTGAATAACTCATTCAGATTCAACAGGCATGTGCTAATAAGAATCACTATGTACTAACACACAGTGCTAAGCTCTTTATATTTGTAATCCTTGCAACAATCCTGTGAGGTGGAGACATCATTTTTATTTTGCAGATGAAGGAAGTCTGAGTTCAGTTGAATGTCCCAAGATTATATCCCCTGTCACTAACAGGTGTGGGATTTTAACTCAGATTTCTCTGATCCCAAGTATATCTCCTTTCATAGAGCTGCGGGTGAATTGTTAGATGCACGGGAATGCTTATTAATTGTAGGTGCATTATTTTTGATATTTGAGAGTTTTACTCTTCTGAAACTTGATTACCTATGATGTACAACCACTGTCAGGAGAGTCTTCTCAGGTTTTTTTTCCCAGCTGTCTGGTTGGCTGTCCATTCATATCTGAGCAGTTTCCCTGCCTCTGTGAATGTCTGTTTCATATCGCCATGTCTCCAAACGTTTTCTTTCAGTCTGTCTCCATGCTGTAAAACAGTACAGTCTTTAAAAAATATGATTATAGCCATTGTCTGTGTCTTAAAAATTTTGTAATAACTTTGCATTGTTTTCAAGCTAAAGTCCCAGTTTCTTAATATAATCTATAAGGCCCTCAGTGTCTGGCCTGTTTCACCCTGTTATTTGTATCTCTTCCCTCTTCCTCCAAATCACGTACTAGTATTTTCTGACCTCATGACCAGTCTGGGTTATGGTTCCTTCTCCATGTTCTGTTTTCCTTTTTAATAGCGTTTATTACGCAGAATTGTGATTGTTTACATGACTGCATTTCCCCATCAGTCTCTAAGATGCTCAAGCTAAAAAACAGTACCTTCTTCACCATCTTAGCGCCAGCCAAGCACAGTGACTGGCCCACTGTGTCTGGTCAACAGACATTTACTGCAGATCGTTTAGGCAGTTTTGAGTCTAACACCATGTAAATTCAGGCAAATAGTCATTTGCTTCTATTTGGAAGCTGTAATGAGAAGGACATTCAGTCATATAGAAAATAAGAAAAAACTCTCCACTTAAGAGTAATTGTCTCCTATTTCTTATATTTCTTTAGTGAACCATAGGTGATATGATAAAAATAATGATTATATCACATCAAGTGCAACATCTGTCTTACTTTTGCCGTCCTTAAATCTTGAGATTTCTTGCAGACCAGTCTGAATTTTGTATTAAAGAGAATTCAGAAGATCAAGAACAGGTGACTTATTTACACTGAAGACTGATTTTCAAAGAAAGGATATTATAAATTTAACAAGTAGTAAAGCATCAGATTACCTGTAAATTTAACTTATTGAACTATGCCCAGGGCATGGATTCTCAATATAATGGTCATATATCATGGGAAGAGTTTGCACAGTGTTCATGAGAATTACACCAGAAATTCAGAATTACACCTACTTACAAATTCACCTTTGTAAGTAGGAAAATACACACTGCTGCTCTGGGGCAGGGGATGGGATGAGAGCCTCTCTCCAGGTACGGTAATGTCAGGGTCTGTTTCTGGATAGCGGAAAAGGTAGTGCAAAGGTCAGTAATTTTATGTCCCCAGGGAAAAACCTCCTGGATTTGTTTGTGGCTAATTAAAAGAAATGATGCCTAATTTAAAGAAATTTTTTTCTCAGATTTATTGCCGGCAGTGGAAGGACAGTTGGGAAGAAGGCACAGGATATTACTTGATCTGGAATGGAAATTAAGAACACTCAGGAAAATACAATCCAGTTTCGAACATAGCTGGGTTGGGAAGTAGTTGTAAGATCTGCTGAAACATCTTTATAATGTTTTTAAAGTAAAAATAAATGTATTTGAGTTCAGTTTCTACCTAAATGTGAAGAATCTGCCTTTGGTTACAGTGATGTACATTGAGAATAAAAAGGTGGGGGAAAGTGTTGTTTGAGACAACAATTAAATCCTAGAGCTTTTAGGAAAATGAAGTAGCATGAAAAGTAATAAAGGAGGTGGGAAAATTGGGCCACAGACAGTGGAAACACTTGCTTATATTGTAACTGGTGCCTTGTCTTGATCCAGGTATAAAGGATGGGGTAGAGTAAGCTGCTGGCTGGAGAACAGAGTAGGAAATGAGATGGAGTATGAGAAGGTAACTTGAGCCCTAAGGAAAAATCTGAGTAGTTTCTGTGTTCTGTTTTTATCCTCTGTCTTTCCTTTCTGAGTTTCCTTCTTCATTGAAGTGGTTGTATATTCAGTGTACACAAACTAATGTAGAAATCTTTGCTATTTCCCAGGCACTTGCAGAGACAGCTGTATTTCAAAACCCTTTCTCATACATAAACTTTGGAAGCCTTGGTAGACTATGTCAGTATTGTAATGCCAGTGTGACAAATGAAGAGAATGGCTCAGGGAGGCTGTGCTGACTTGACAGAGGTCACTTAGTGATGTGTCTCAGGGTGGGAATTTCAGCCACTCTCCTACCCTCCCATTTTGTGAAGCAACATCCTTTTAGACTAGGTGACTGTTTATGTATATAGTAGATGTTTGTAGGGGTTGATGGTCTTCCTAGATGATGCTAGTAAAGACCCTGCCTGCTAGTGCAGGAGACTGGGGTTGGATCCTTGGGGCTAGAAGATCCCCTGGAGGAAAGCAAGGCAACACACTCCAGTATTCTTGCCTGGAGAATCCCATGGACAGAGGATCCTGGCAGAGTGCAGTCCATAGGGTCACAGAGTCAGACACAACTGAAGTCACTTAGCACTTATGTACTGTCCTTCAGACACCCAGGATCCAAGACAGGGTTTTAGACAGCTTTTGATCAGAAAATTGGGGAGGATGATCTAAACAATTCGTTTGCCTTTATCTTCAGATATTCTGAGAGATTTTGTTCTACACAAGGAGACTATTTTTTATTATAAATGGTGTTGTTCACAACAAGACTAAAAGGTTCATTAAGCTAAAAATATTAGAAGGAAACAATAACATTTCACAGAAGCAGTTGTGGAGAGTACATTAAAGTTAATGAGTATTAGGCTACTTTATTTGTAAGACTTCAAAATTTTAAATATTTTCAGGAAATATAAACTAGTTCCTGCCTACTTCCTGATGGGTCTCCTAGACTGTAGGTAGGATGTTTGACCTCTAGGTTTGGAGGGAGGTCCCTAGGTAGGTGAAATGAATGGACTCTCGCACAATGTCAGATGACTTTGTTGAAGTTCTGCGTCTCACACACTTTCCCCCTATAAATCACCAATTCTGGACCAATCTGGACTTAACTTGGAGGGTTGAGGGCTTCACATCTCCTGTGGGTAGTTTTATTTTCCAGTAGAGTTCAGTGGAGAGGGCAATGCTGAAGTTGAAAGAATGATTATTTAATACTGGGTTCTTAGGCATGTTATACCTGAATTTATAATCCACCCTCTTGCCTAGGACTGAAGGCAGGCAGGCAGGCAGGCAGGCAGGCAGGCAGGCAGTTAGGCAGTTAGTCAGTTCAGTTGCTCAGTTGTGTCTGACTCTTTATGACTCCATGAACTGCAGCATGCCAGGCCTCCCTGTCCATCACCAACTCCCAGAGTTTATCCAAACTCATGTCCATCGAGTTGGTGATGCCATCTAACCATCTCATCCTCTATTGTCCCCTTCTCCTGCCTTCAATCTTTCCCAACATCAGGGTCTTTTCAAATGAGTCAGCTCTTTGCATCAGGTGGACAAAATATCGGAGTTTTAGCTTCAACATCAGTCCTTCCCATGAACATCCAGGACTGATTTCCTTTAGGATGGACTGGTTGGATCTCCTTGCAGACCAAGGGACTCTCAAGAGTCTTCTCCAGTACCACAATTCAAAAGCATCAATTCTTCCGTGCTCAGCTTTCTTTATAGTCCAACTCTCACATCTGTACATGACCATTGGAAAAACCATAGCCTTGACTAGATGGACCTTTGTTGACAAAGTTATGTCTCTGCTTCTTAATATGCTATCTAGGTTGGTCATAACTTTCCTTCCAAGGAGTAAGAGTCTTTTAATTTCATGGCTGCAGTCACCATCTGCAGTGATTTTGGAGCCCCCAGAAATAAAGTCAGCCACTGTTTTCACTGTTTCCCCATCTATTTGCCATGAAGTGATGGGACCAGATACGATGATCTTAGTTTTCTGAATGTTGAACTTTAAGCCACCTTTTTCACTTTCCTCTTTCACTTCCATCAAGAGGCTCTTTAGTTCTTCTTCACTTTCTGACATAAGGGTGTGCCGGGGTCCAGCCCCGGTGGGTCCAGGGAATTCGAAGCATGGAGGGCGTTGGTGAGGAAAGATTTGTTTATTTATTAATGTAGAAATATAAGATTAGATTAGGAAAAAATAGTGTAGTGGGAAAATTAAGTGGAGAAAGAAGGCTGAATAACTTGGCTTGCAGGGAAGGCCAATAAAATCTCTGGACAAGAGATTTGCACCATCTTCATGGGGCCACCAGTGCCTGCTTGAATCTCTAAGAGTGCCCCACCTTGGGCTCCCTTTTGCGAGGGGCTTGAAAGCCGGGGCAAGTAAGTAGACCTGGTGAGCCCCCCTGGTCCAGGTGGGAATTCAGCCTGAAATTAGAGCGAAGAGGAGAAGGAAGGAGAGGGAGAAATACACACGGGGGAAACTAGTCCAGCGACTAGCTCTGGCCTCTGTTGTTCAGAAGGCCTTTTATATCTTTTTGACTGTACATAGACATCAATGGGTAATATAAAATTATGCAGTGTTAGCAGCCCAGACTCTTATCAAAACCAGGCTTTTCTCTCTGCATACCTAGTTGTATACACAAGTCTTAGGTAATTTACATCCTCTTCCAGCCAAAAAGGGCCAATTAACATTTTACAGCCTTTTTCCAATAAGGGTTTGTCAACCAGAAGACTTATTTGTGTTGATCTTCCCAAGGTCTGGTGTCACTCTCAGAAAAGCACTAAACAAAGTTACATTCTCACACAGCAAAGCTACAACAACTTATAACAAGTAAAGGGAGTACAGTGATTTACAGCAAAAGAGAAGCAATTAACTCAAAAGTCTAGTGTTGCTAACATCAAAACTACTATATATCTTTTCCTACATCCTGCTTACATTGAGTAACATCCTCCCAGGTGCCTAATAGATAAAGAATATGGAGGTCTGGCAGCAATCCTTGAATCAACAGTGAAAACCCATCACCAATATGATTTTTAACTCTTTAGAAAAGGCTCTGTGTCTTGAAGATGCTTTCAGGCTTTGTGTCTCTCGCAGTTGGGGGCTGTAAGCAATTCACAAGCTGTAAGAAGTCTGGGGAACCTGTTAGGCAAGTTAGAGAGCTATCAGAGGGGGTTTAACTGAAACATCCCTTTCAAATGCAGAAGACTAAAGTCCTGAGTTGACTTTTCCCCAGAGAATATCAGAAGAGTGGAAAAGCAGAGTGCAGAGGCCGGCAGATTCTTATTTTTTGGGGGGGTGGATGCTCAGGAAATGCCGTGGGGAACCCCTGAAGTTTGATCATGCCCTGCATATGCCAGACTTCCTTCCACATGACCCTGTCATGGGCTGGATTCCTCACACTGGCTCCCGGCAAGGGTGGTATTACCTGCATATCTGAGGTTATTGGTATTTCTCCTGGCAATCTTGATTCCAGCTTGTGCTTCCTCCAGCCCAGTGTTTCTCATGATAAAAAAAATAAATAAATTTCTGCATATAAATTAAAGAAGCAGAGTGACAATATACAGCCTTGATGTACTCCTTTCACGATTTAGGACCAGTCTGTTCCATTTCCAGTTCTAACTATTGCTTCCTCACCTGCATACAGGTTTCTCAAGAGGCAGGTCAGGTGGTCTGATACTGCTATCTCTTTCAGAATCTTCCACAGTTTATTGTGATCCACACAATCAAAAGCTTTGGCATAGTCAATAAAGCAGAAATAGATGTTTTTCTGGAACTCTTGCTTTTTCAGTGATTCAAGGAATGTTGGCAATTTGATCTCTGGTTCCTCTGCTTTTTCTAAAACTAGCTTGATCATCTGGAATTTCACGATTCACATATTGCTGAAGCCTAGCTTGGGGAATTTTGAGCATTACTTTACTAGCATGTGGGATGAGTGCAGTGTAGCATGCCAGGCCTCCCTGTCCATCACCAACTCCCAGAGTTTATCCAAACTCATGTCCATCGAGTTGGTGATGCCATCTAACCATCTCATCCTCTATTGTCCCCTTCTCCTGCCTTCAATCTTTCCCAACATCAGGGTCTTTTCAAATGAGTCAGCTCTTTGCATCAGGTGGACAAAATATCGGAGTTTTAGCTTCAACATCAGTCCTTCCCATGAACATCCAGGACTGATTTCCTTTAGGATGGACTGGTTGGATCTCCTTGCAGACCAAGGGACTCTCAAGAGTCTTCTCCAGTACCACAATTCAAAAGCATCAATTCTTCCGTGCTCAGCTTTCTTTATAGTCCAACTCTCACATCTGTACATGACCATTGGAAAAACCATAGCCTTGACTAGATGGACCTTTGTTGACAAAGTTATGTCTCTGCTTCTTAATATGCTATCTAGGTTGGTCATAACTTTCCTTCCAAGGAGTAAGAGTCTTTTAATTTCATGGCTGCAGTCACCATCTGCAGTGATTTTGGAGCCCCCAGAAATAAAGTCAGCCACTGTTTTCACTGTTTCCCCATCTATTTGCCATGAAGTGATGGGACCAGATACGATGATCTTAGTTTTCTGAATGTTGAACTTTAAGCCACCTTTTTCACTTTCCTCTTTCACTTCCATCAAGAGGCTCTTTAGTTCTTCTTCACTTTCTGACATAAGGGTGTGCCGGGGTCCAGCCCCGGTGGGTCCAGGGAATTCGAAGCATGGAGGGCGTTGGTGAGGAAAGATTTGTTTATTTATTAATGTAGAAATATAAGATTAGATTAGGAAAAAATAGTGTAGTGGGAAAATTAAGTGGAGAAAGAAGGCTGAATAACTTGGCTTGCAGGGAAGGCCAATAAAATCTCTGGACAAGAGATTTGCACCATCTTCATGGGGCCACCAGTGCCTGCTTGAATCTCTAAGAGTGCCCCACCTTGGGCTCCCTTTTGCGAGGGGCTTGAAAGCCGGGGCAAGTAAGTAGACCTGGTGAGCCCCCCTGGTCCAGGTGGGAATTCAGCCTGAAATTAGAGCGAAGAGGAGAAGGAAGGAGAGGGAGAAATACACACGGGGGAAACTAGTCCAGCGACTAGCTCTGGCCTCTGTTGTTCAGAAGGCCTTTTATATCTTTTTGACTGTACATAGACATCAATGGGTAATATAAAATTATGCAGTGTTAGCAGCCCAGACTCTTATCAAAACCAGGCTTTTCTCTCTGCATACCTAGTTGTATACACAAGTCTTAGGTAATTTACATCCTCTTCCAGCCAAAAAGGGCCAATTAACATTTTACAGCCTTTTTCCAATAAGGGTTTGTCAACCAGAAGACTTATTTGTGTTGATCTTCCCAAGGTCTGGTGTCACTCTCAGAAAAGCACTAAACAAAGTTACATTCTCACACAGCAAAGCTACAACAACTTATAACAAGTAAAGGGAGTACAGTGATTTACAGCAAAAGAGAAGCAATTAACTCAAAAGTCTAGTGTTGCTAACATCAAAACTACTATATATCTTTTCCTACATCCTGCTTACATTGAGTAACATCCTCCCAGGTGCCTAATAGATAAAGAATATGGAGGTCTGGCAGCAATCCTTGAATCAACAGTGAAAACCCATCACCAATATGATTTTTAACTCTTTAGAAAAGGCTCTGTGTCTTGAAGATGCTTTCAGGCTTTGTGTCTCTCGCAGTTGGGGGCTGTAAGCAATTCACAAGCTGTAAGAAGTCTGGGGAACCTGTTAGGCAAGTTAGAGAGCTATCAGAGGGGGTTTAACTGAAACATCCCTTTCAAATGCAGAAGACTAAAGTCCTGAGTTGACTTTTCCCCAGAGAATATCAGAAGAGTGGAAAAGCAGAGTGCAGAGGCCGGCAGATTCTTATTTTTTGGGGGGGTGGATGCTCAGGAAATGCCGTGGGGAACCCCTGAAGTTTGATCACGCCCTGCATATGCCAGACTTCCTTCCACATGACCCTGTCATGGGCTGGATTCCTCACACTGGCTCCCGGCAAGGGTGGTATTACCTGCATATCTGAGGTTATTGGTATTTCTCCTGGCAATCTTGATTCCAGCTTGTGCTTCCTCCAGCCCAGTGTTTCTCATGATAAAAAAAATAAATAAATTTCTGCATATAAATTAAAGAAGCAGAGTGACAATATACAGCCTTGATGTACTCCTTTCACGATTTAGGACCAGTCTGTTCCATTTCCAGTTCTAACTATTGCTTCCTCACCTGCATACAGGTTTCTCAAGAGGCAGGTCAGGTGGTCTGATACTGCTATCTCTTTCAGAATCTTCCACAGTTTATTGTGATCCACACAATCAAAAGCTTTGGCATAGTCAATAAAGCAGAAATAGATGTTTTTCTGGAACTCTTGCTTTTTCAGTGATTCAAGGAATGTTGGCAATTTGATCTCTGGTTCCTCTGCTTTTTCTAAAACTAGCTTGATCATCTGGAATTTCACGATTCACATATTGCTGAAGCCTAGCTTGGGGAATTTTGAGCATTACTTTACTAGCATGTGGGATGAGTGCAGTGTGTAGCAGTTTGAGCATTCTGTGGCATTGCCTTTCTTTGGGTAGTAGTTACCCTTTCTCATCTGTCTAATTTACTCTGGAAGGAATTGTCACACCTGTCATTCCTGTCTGGGTTGGGCAGTTGCAGCCAAGATCATGGTTTAAAATCTTCCTGAAGAGTAAGGTGTAGAAGAAAAGACCTGATCATGAGACTCTCCTTATTCCGTTTATACTAAGAACTTACTTACTATGTGGCTTTAAGGAAGTCTAGTCTTCTAGACACAGGTTTCTACAACTGCAGAATGAGTTTTGGTCCATGGTAGATAGTGATTGCTGAATTTGATTCACTGTAAGTTCATTCTCTCTAGCCGTGGTACAGACACAGGACTTTATTAAAATATATTTCAAATGTACAAAATTGTATGTTTAAAAAATTGTATGCTGGAGAATAATAAACACATGCTGACTAATACTGAAAATATTCCATGTTTCCCTTTGATTTTAAAGTAACAAACATTTAGCATTTGTACCCATTTGTACTACTGGGTACACAACCTAATCCCATTTTATATCTTCTCTTTCTCCTTTTTCTATAGTAATCACTGTTCTGAATTTTTTGCTTTATATGACCATACCTGGTCCATACTTTTCACCATAGGTATGTAACTATAAATAATATATAGGATTGTTTTTAATTTTTTAAAACTTTATATAAGTGGCATCATATTAACATATCATTCTGCAAATTTGCATTTTTGCTCTCCATTATATTCTTGTATATGTTTTGATACTTGATTATTGGAGAGGTAGTCCATTTATTTTAACTAATACTCCCTTATATAAATATACCACAGTTGGTATGACCATTTTCTCATTGATACGCAGTTGCATTGTTGTAAATTTCTCATCACTCTATAAATAATATCCCAATAAACATTCTTCCATAAACTTTTCTCCCACTACATGTAGATGAGCATTTCTCTAATGCATACACTTAGAAATGGAAGTTGAATCATAGGTCATGAATAGCATAAGTTTTTCCAGATATTTTCTAGCCCTCAAAGTAGTCAATCACTGAAACTATGACCAATAGTATCTGAGATTTCTAGTTGCTTTAGTTTATTGCCAACACTTGACACTGAGTGACTTTAGGAATTTTGCCATTCTGGTGTATTTAATATAATTTCTTATTGTTACAGTTTACATTTTCAAGATGGGTTGAACATATTTTTGTATTTTTTTAGTGTTTGGATTTTCTTTTCTGAAGCAAGTCTGTTTCTATTTATTACTGTGTTTTCATACTGGATTATTTTGCACTTTTAATATTGATTTTTTATGAACTCTTTATATGCTATGGATGTATATTTTATAGTAGCATGAGTTAGGATTTTTAGTGTGCAACTTATTTTCTGTGAAGTGTTTGCTTTTAATTTAATCAAATTAAATATGATTGATTTAATTGTGGCAGATTGCATTTTGCAAAGATAGTCACAGTGATATTTCCTATCTAACATGCTCTTCTAAAATTTTGCTACTTCTTCCTCTAGGAATGAAATCTGTGTCTCTTGCACCTGAAATTGGGAAGGACTTTGTGACTGTCTAGAGTTTGGCAGAAATGATGCTATATTGACTTCAAAGCCAAGTCACAAAAAATGCCATTCACCTTTTCCAGGCTGAGATGGTTTTTTTGGGAACCCATCCATCATGCTGTGAAGAAGTACACATAGGCAGTGGAGTATACAGAGTGAAGAACTGAGCCCAGAGCTTGGACTGAGCTCCCAGTTGACAGTCAACACCAGCTTTCCAGCCCTGTGAGTGAATCAACTTAAAAAGTGAGTCCTTTATTTTTCTCCAACTTTATTGGTGTACACTTGATAAATAAAAATTTTGTGTTGTGTACCACCTGGCATTTGATATATGTGTATATCCTGAAATTATGACCACAATCAAGCTAATTAATTAATCTGTCATCCTCAAAGAGTCCCAAGGAAAAAAATCCTGTCATTTGCAGCAGTGTGGATAGACCTGAATATAACCAATGTATAATAATACAATGAAGGACCTTACGTGAAATAAGCCAGACACAAAAAGGTACATACCTCATGATCTCACTCATATTATTTGAATCTAAAAATGTCAAACCAAAAAAAAGAAAAAAAAAGGCAAACTCTAAAAGCAGACAGTAGAAGGTAGAATCCAGGGCCTGGTGGTGGGGTTGTTACTTAAAGAAATTCTTTCCTATATCAAGATTGTAAAGATATGGATATATCTATTCACCTTAAAGTTTTAAAATTCTGTTTAAAGTTCTGCTGTTATCTTTTGTGTGTATATATATATATTAATATATGCATATAAACATGTTATATATAAATAAATATATATGTATAAAATTTGTATATATATGTGTTAATATATACATATAAACATATATGTGTGTATATATATATATATATATAGAGAGAGAGAGAGAGAGAGATGGGAGTGGGAAGAAGGAGGGAGTGTGCGTGTGCGTGTATGTATGTGGAGTGAAAGTGAACGTCGCTCAGTCGTGTCTAACTCTTTGTGACCCCATGGAGTATACAGTCATGGAATTCTCCAGGCCAGAATACTGGAGTGGGTAGCTTTTCCCTTTTCCAGGGGATCTGCCTAACCCAGGGATCAAACCCAGGTCTCCCACATTGCACGTAGATTCTTACCAGCTGAGTCACAGGGTAAACCCAAGAATACTGGAGTGGATAACCTATCTCTTCTCCAGTGGATCTTCCCGACCTAGGAAGTGAACCGGGGTCTCCTGCATTGCAGGTGGATTCTTTACCATCTGAGCTATCAGAGAAGCCCCATGTGGAGAGAAGTGGCACTCTAATTTTTTTCCCATATAGATAAACAATTTTTCTCACACAATATTATTGGTGAGTCTATCTATAGATTTTAATGCTACCTCTCTGCTCTGTGTGTATTTACATATACTTGTGAGTCTGTTTCCAAGTGTTTTATATTTTCCCTCAGTTTGTTTGCTCTTTCCAATACCATTATCACATTGTCTCATTTCCTGTAGCTTCAGAGTCAGTCTTCACATCTGTCAGAACAAATTTCCCTATTTGGTCTTTTTACTCATAGCTGTCATGACAATTTTTGGCCTTTTGTTCTTCAGTATAAATTTTAATATTTAGTTTATCAAGTTCTATAAGATACTTTGTTGATATTATTTATAGATTAACTTGAAGAGAGTTGTGTATTGCTATGCTTCTTGCAGTTTTTAAAATGTAAATGACAAAAGGATGGACATACAGATCTATAGAACACCTAGTCCAGACATATTCACACATATGTAAAAATTATACATTCTAATTGTTGCTCGTGTAAAGGAGTACATTTTACTTTTTATTTAGGTATACTTTACATGCAATAAAATAAACCTATTTTAAGGGTATAGTTTGTTGAGTTCTGAAAAATGTATATATGCCTATAACGCATATGTCAGTTGGGATATGACCCACAACTCAGTGAGCTCCCTCATGTCTCTTTCTAAATAATTCCTTCCCATTCAAAGGCAGCCACTGTTCCCCTGTCACCATAGAAGAGTGCAATGTGCTTTTCTTATTTTAAGAAAAAATTCAGTATGGTTTTTAAAAAATCTGGTTTCCTTTCATCATTATAGCTTCCATGAGATTCATCTATGTTATTGCAGATAGGCATGGGTTTTTCCATTTAATTACTGAGAAGTACTTCATGATAAAAATATACCACAATTTACTCATCTTCCTATTGATGGGCATTTGGATTATTTCCAGTTTTTTACTATTAAAAATAAAGTTACTAAGAATATTCTTGTATAAGTCTGTATGTGGATATATGTTTTCATTTCTCATGAGTTAGTACATGGAGTGAAATTTCTAGGTTGCAGGGTAGGTGTTTATTGAACTTTTTAAGAAACTGCCAAATAGTTTTCCAAGATGGTTTTACTGTTTAAACTCTCTCTGGTAATGCATGAAAGTTTCATTTGCTCCATATCCTCACCAATATTTATATTAATTTTCCTCATTCCAGTGAGTATGTGATAGTATCTAGTAATTTATATTTTTCTTATTGCTAGTCACACTGAATATCTTTTCATACACTTATTTACCATTCATATTTCTTATTTTATTAAGTTTCTTGGGCTTCCCTGGTGGCCAGATGGTAAAGCATCTGCCTACAAGGCCGGAGACCCAGGTTCAATCCTTGGGTTGGGAATATTCCCTGGAGAAGGAAATGACAACCCACTCCAGTGTTCTTGCCTGGAGAATCCCATGGATTGAGGGGCCTGGTGGGCTACAGTCCATGGGGTCGCAAAGAGTTGGAAACGACTGAGCGATTTCACTTTCACTTCCCATTGTTTACCCATTTTTAAACTTTGGGTAGTTTGTCTTTTTGTTCTTAAATTATAGGATCTTTAAAAATATATTCTGGATATCATTTGTGGCAGTGATTTGTGTTTTTTGATGGTATCTTTCAAAGATCAGATCTTGGTTTGTGAAATCCATTTTATCACTTTTTTATGTCTGAGACTTTGGCATGCTATCTAGGGGATTTTTTTTATAGATTTTATTTCTTTAAGAGAATATTTAAGTTCACAGTGAAATTGAGAGAAAGATACGAAGACTCCTCCTATACCCCTTGCCCCCACACATGTATAATTTCCTCCATTATCAATATCTCCTACCAGAGTGCTGCATGTGTTAATACTGATGAACCTGCTGTGACACATCAAAATTACCCAAAGGCCATAGTTTACTATGAAATTACCCATAGTCCAATGTTAGGGTTCACCCTTGGTGGTGTACGTTCTCTGGGTGTGGATGACATGTCCCCTATGGGCAATGACGTGTCCCTGTCATTCTACTTTGTGTACATATTAATAGATGCTCTGTATCTACTGCTGTTAGATAGAGTAGTATCACTGTCTGTAAGGAATCATTGACTACCCCAATTTATGAATAATTTTTTGCTATGTTTTCTTCTGTAAGTTTTCAATTTCAAGTTATTTATTGTATAGGTATTGAGGGAAGAATCAAGGCTCATATTTTTTCCAACTGAAAATGCAATTTTTTCCAACACCATTTGATGAAATGATTGTCCTTTCAGATTGAATTACCGTGGCACCTTTGACAAAATGCAATTGAGCATATATGTATGACTCTATGTCTGGATTCTGTTTTCTGTTTTGTAGATCTGTATGTCCCTCTTTGTGCCACTTCAGCACTGTCTTGATCTTATAATTTTGTGAGGTCTTAATGCACAGTTGTGTAGTTTTTCAACTTTGTTCTTCTTTTGAAAAATTATTCTGGTTATTCTGTGTTCTTTGTATTTTGATGTGAATTTAAGAATCAGCTTAATTTAAGAATTTCTGTTCCTACTCAGAATCTAAAATCAGCTTTGTCATGTAATTTGTCTTGTATTTGATTATACTGAGAGCAAAAGTTATATGCTATCCCCAGAACGAATGGTTAAGTTTCATATGTCAACTTTGCTAGGCTATGGTGCCCAGTTGTTTGGTGTAACAAGTTCAGATGTTGCTCTGCAGCTATTAGGTAGATTTGACCAATATCTACAATCAGTTGACCTCAAGTAAAGGAATTTGCCCTCATAATGTGAGTGAGCTCTATTCAATTAACTGAAGGCCTGAAAAACAAAACCCCAAATTTCCCAAAGAAAATTTGCCTCACGCCTGTAATGTAGAAATCCTATTTGAATTTTTACTCTCCCTGTTCTTCAAATTTAAGACTTAAGAACTGTAACTGATACAAAAGGTAAAAAATTCTTACTTTTTAGTTATTTGCAGCTCAGTAGATTTTCCGTTTGACTTACTATTAAGTGTGGTACAAATCCGAGAGTATATGGCTAAGTTGCTTCAGTCGTTTCTGACTGTGTGACTCCATGGACTTTAGTCCATCAGGTTCCTTTGTCCGTGGGATTCTCCAGGCAGGAATACTGGAGTGGGTTGCCATTTCCTTCTGAGGTGAGCTTGAGGTGAAGTCGCTCAGTCGTGTCCGACTCTTTGCGACCCCGTGGACTGTAACCTACTAGGCTTCTCTGTCCGTGGGATTCTCCAGGCAAGAATACTGGAGTGGATTGCCATTTCCTTTTCCAGGGGACCTTCCCGACCCAGGGACTGAACACTGGTCTCCCGCATTGGAGGCAGATGCTTTAAGCTTTTATGAAGAAGGAAAATAAGAAAACATCATGGAAACTTTGCAGAAAGGACAGTTTCTCAGTATAGAACACTATGGTTAGAATGACTGAAAATAGAGCCTCTTGGCAATCTGCATTTTACTAAGCATTTCCATGTAACTAATCACGCCTTCTTTTCAGGCATCCTTGTCAACTCTGTGAGAGGCCCTGGTGCTTGGAATTCATGATTTAGTGAGACTGTGACACAAACAGAAGCATGAAATGAGTGCTATGACCTGGCTAACTAAAGGTTAACTGTGGGGATACTTAAGAAGCATGGATCATCCTTTATTTAATTAATCACGTGAAGGGTGTTACTAGTGGTAGGAGACATTCAAGAGAGGAAGGAGCTGAGAAGATGGTGGGAAACCTCAGCTTTTCTCCTGACTCCTCAAAGGCTCAGGCCTTGTGTATGCCACAGAGCTTTCTGAGGGATGAGCCATGTGTCAGGGAGCCCTCTACATCCTCACTTCTCAAGAATCTTCTTGACTAGAGAGTCTTACAGCTCAGTGTCCCAAGGGACTTATTCCCCTTGGAGAAATACCCATTGCTTATGTGTGGACATATAAAACAGCCATGCCTACATACCATATAAATATTTAACATAGCAAAGATGATCTTCCACAGCCAGAAATTCTACTGAGAAAAATCTCATGATTAGGAGCTTGACTTCTATATCTTCCCCTGACAGGCATTCCTCATGGGTGAATGCCTAAGCTTTGGGGTCTGTGTCCCTATGTTTCAGTGAGGTACTGCATATTCTGAGATCCATGTTGGTACATGAATCCTCCTTCATAAGAGAAAGTGAAAACTCAAGCCAGTTGTTGTGTTCCCAAATTTTTGGATCAGTTTCAATTTTGCTTGTCAATTTTGATGTAAAAATGATATAAAACCTGATATAATATTGTATAGTTGTCTATATACTACCTTATATTTGTCTATATACTACCATTACCCTGACCCTTATCCTACCTCATGGAAGTTCTGTGTCAGTTTCATCATCACTGAATTCTCCTGCAATAACTATTTTTAAAGTAAATGAATGAATGATTGAATCTGTGTTTGGTAGTATTTATTAACATTTATATTTTAATTCCATTTGACTCTTGTCTCATGTCCAGAAGCTCTTTGTGGATACTATTATTTCTTTGCTTGAAAGACTGTATCCTTCTTTCTTTCTTTCTTTCTTTTTGACTGAGATTCAGTTTCATCTATGATCTGATATCATCCTGTATGTTAATTTTTTTATTTTCCATTACTCCCCAACCAAAAGCCATTTCTCACATATTTGAATTTTTTTTTTTTGATGCTAGAACTTTGCATGTCTGTGTCCCTACTTGTCCTTTCCTAAAACTCAGTATGCAGAACTTGAAGGCTGTGCCGTAAAACTTGTCACTTGATCATTTTCTCTATTTGTTGCAGATAAAAGTAGAGAGTGGAGAGATTATTGTATACTTCAGGAGAATGTTAAAGTGGGAAATGTCACAAGTCTCTCAATTCTAGTGCCCAGGACTTACCTCTCCAGTAGGATTTTTACCTATATAGGGTACACATTTTTATGTGGTAGATTTTCCTAGACTAGACGTTGCTTGCATTCAGCTTGTATTTTAGAGACTTTCTCTTTTCTCAATTTTGGATGCTTTTTAGACAGGAGAGGAATAAAAGGATTGCACGGTGGGTCATACTTTGAAACAAACAGAAATGCCAAAAACCCCAGTTGTTCCCTTAGATTTTGGCAACATTTTCTATAAGCCTCATTTTTCTAGCAAGACTGAGCCAGCTAATTAGATCATGGTCTAGTTTTTACCTCCTGTAACTCTGCAAGAGCTCTGTAGTATTAACTGTCATCACTGTTATTATGATTATCTGTACTTGAAAGTGTAGTTCCCATCATGACCGCACTCTAGTGAGGAAGCCTATGCACTATGGGATCACAAATATTTGAATTGTTAGAGGACTTGTCTTCAACCAGGTGTCATATTTTAACAAAGCTGTCATCCAGTAACTCGAAACAATGTCAATGTAGAATTAATTTGTTTTATAATTAATATTCAATCTTTGGTGTCAAATGAATATAATAATTTAATGATAATAGTAATTAGACTCTATTGTAATTAACTTTAAAATGAAGAATACACCCAGAGCTGTAGAAAGTAATTTTGGGAGTTGATGTTTGTATTCTCTATAGTAGAAGACTACTGTAAAGATGTCAGCTTTGGGCAAAATAGTCTGTAAATTTAATGCTAATTCATTCTAAATTGCAAATTTAAAAATATTGACAAATGGATTCATGCTTTCATCAGGAAGAGAAAAAAATATTGATGGTCAAGAAAGGGAGGAAAGGCCTGGGGAAACTTGCCCTACCAGATATCAAAGTATACTGTGAAGTAAATGTAATAGGAATAATGTGGTACTGGAAAATAAATAGATAGAAAAATGAAAGAGAAGAGAATATTCATAAGTAGAGTCTAGTATGTTAGAATTTTATATATGATGAAATAAGCACTTCTAATCAATGGAGAAAATCTTGATGATTCAGTCAAAAATCTTCCAGCAGTTGGTCTGTATTAGCAAGAAATTTAAATCAGGTCTCTGTTCACATTTTACACATAAGATCCAGCAGAATTAAAGATTAAATACATATTTTTGATATAATATGTTATTAAGAGAAAATTTCCTTCAAGTCAGTGAAAGGTGCCATAGCAAACTACTGAGGAAAAGAACACAAATTTGACTTCATGCAGTTTAGAATTTTTGTGTGATATATTGTAACATTCATTCTTTCAATCAACTAATACTTGCCCTGTAGCTACTACATGCAAGGTACAACTGGTAACACCATAGAATTACTATGGTATACAGTGAGTTAATATCTTAAATGTATAAAGAATTCTTACAGATCAACAGAAAGAAGATGAACAACTTGAGAAAAAAATGGAAAAAATACAGATAAATGTAATTTATTACAGTCTAAAAAGCCAATAAACAAATGACAAAATAAAAAGCTTCCTAGTCAGAGATGTACTTTAAAAATAACAATGAGATATAACTTTTTATTTATATTA
>SJYC01097494.1:0-17947 GCA_006408675.1 Madoqua kirkii
AGTTTATACTTTTTTGTAGAATGACAAATTTAAATAAAATAGTCCAGAGCCTTTGGGCTGTGGAATAAGTAACTGGATTCAAAATCCTGCCATTAGCTTTGTGACTTTGGAAAAGTTAACTTTTCTGAGTGTCTTTGCTCATCTGCAAATGGAACTTACAATTGTACCTTTCATATATGGTCTTATCAGAGTTAAATAGGATTAATTCATATAAAATGATTTAAATAGAATCTAGCATAAAATCATTATATAAGAATCAGTAGTGCTCAGTAGACCAAGGGGGCTGACATAATAATACAGTAAACTTCTACTAATCTATGAAGATGTACTTTCTTTTCAACTCTGTGTGCTAAGTCATTCTTTTGTGACTTTGGAAAAGTTAACTTTTCTGAGTGTCTTTGCTCATCTGCAAATGGAACTTACAATTGTACCTTTCATATATGGTCTTATCAGAGTTAAATAGGATTAATTCATATAAAATGATTTAAATAGAATCTAGCATAAAATCATTATATAAGAATCAGTAGTGCTCAGTAGACCAAGGGGGCTGACATAATAATACAGTAAACTTCTACTAATCTATGAAGATGTACTTTCTTTTCAACTCTGTGTGCTAAGTCATTCAGTCATGTCCAACTCTGTGCAACGCCATAGACGACAGCCCACCATGATCCCCTGTCCCGGGGATTCTCCAGGCAAGAACACTGGAGTGGGTTACCATTTCTTTCTCCAATGCATGAAAGTGAAAAGTGAAAGTGAAGTTGCTCAGTCTTGTCTGACTCTTAGCGACCCCATGGACTGCAGTCTACCAGACTCCTCCATCCATGGAATTTTCCAGGAAAGAGTACTGGAATGGAGTGCCATTGCCTTCTCTGTCAACTCTGTGTAGTGCCTCACAAAGAGTTGGCACACCTCACTGAATCGTTCTTCTTTGGAATCTTTATTACTTTAGTTTCCCATACAAGATACCCCTTAAATATTTAATTTTCCATGGCTCCTCTACTTAAAAGTGTCTTGTTCTCTCTGAACTCCTATTCCAGGAAATTATCCATGCTAATTGTTAAGGCTTCCTATATTATGTTACTTTTTTCCCCTTTGTATATTGCTTATTACGCCAAAGCAACATCAAAGTCCTAGAAAGTAGAAAACTTGTGTTACAAACATGTGTAGTTCCTCTGGCACCCAACATGTTATATAGTCATAGTTGTTTCTTAAGCAAATAAGTTTCCCATCGATAAATTATAGTTTATTTATAATAGTTTATATTTAAAAAATAATAGTAGTTCTCATTTACTATGTACCTAAATATGTATGTCAAGGCTCTGTGCTTTATTCACATATCACCATTTGTTACAACTATTTTGCTGTGGAAAAATCCAGATAATAGAAACAAATGAAAACATTGGGATAAACTTAAGAAGTAAAAAAGGTAATTGTATTGGATTTTGTAGAATTATCTGAAATAAATTTATGGTCACACATGAAAAATTAGAAAAGGAGAGACCCTAGTTAAGATAGTTTACATCACTGCTTTCTCAAACAAATGGATAGTTTCACCCTATTACTTTCGTTTTTTGACAATATCATTTAAACCACTGAACAATGTCCAAATTTCTAGAGCTTTCTGAGTCTCAATTAACTGACCTATACTATTGATACTCAGTTCAGTTCAGTTACTCAGTCGTGTCTGACTCTTTGTGACCCCATGAATCGCAGCACACTAGCCTTCCCTGTCCATCACCAACTCCCAGAGTTCACTCAGACTCACGTTCATCAAGTTAGTGATGCCATACAGCAATTTCATCCTCGGTCATTCCCTTCTCCTTATGTGTATAAGAGACAGGTCGTGTCTGACTCTTTGTGACCCCATGAATCGCAGCACACTAGCCTTCCCTGTCCATCACCAACTCCCAGAGTTCACTCAGACTCACGTTCATCAAGTTAGTGATGCCATACAGCAATTTCATCCTCGGTCATTCCCTTCTCCTCCTGCATCAGATCCTTTTCCAATGAGTCAACTCTTCACATGAGGTGGCCAAAGTACTGAAGTTTAAGCTTTAGCATCATTCCTTCCAAAGAAATCCCAGGGCTAATCTCCTTCAGAATGGACTGGTTGGATCTCCTTGCAGTCCAAGGAATTCTCAAGAGTTTTCTCCAACACCACAGTTCAAATGCATCAATTCTTTTGCACTCAGCCTTCTTCACAGTCCAACTTTCACATCCATACATGACCACAGGAAAAACTATAGCCTTGACTAGACGGACCTTAGTCGGCAAAGTAATGCTCAGAGCTTTACAAAATTTTTAGTACCTATTAACTTGTCCTGCTAAGATATTAGCTCTAGCCTTTAGTTGAAATATTCTATTTTGGGTCAACTCATTGCTGACTTGGTGGCCAACATAGAACATGAGGAATGGCTGGGAGGAGAGACTGCAGGGGAGGCAAGTGGAGTTGGGATAAAAGACTGGGTGAGCCTGTCTGAGCCAGAAGGCCCCAGAGAGAAGAGAAAGTGAGAGTGAGGCATGTACACCACCCAAGTTTGGGCAGATGAGTACAGCTTCAAAGACCCCCTTAGAGTGGCCCCCTAGTCATTGAAACCTTTCACCTTAGAGCAGTGCCTAGGTACTGCAGAGAACAGGAGCATAGAAATCAGCAGAGAGCATCAACAGTACTGGACTAACCTCATCCACCAAAGGCAGAGGGCAAAAACAAGATGAACTATGATCTGTCAAGGTGAGAAAAGTAGACCTTAAACACAGTAAGCTAGAAAAACTGAGAAGACAAGGAAATGTGCTACAAATTAAGGAGCAGGCTAAAAAAATCATAAAGGAAGAAGAAAAAGACAAAAACACGTGAACAGGAAATAAGAAATCTAGCTGAACAAAAGTCATAGTAATCATACAAAAAACGATACAAAATTCTGGAAATATAACGGATCAGGAATATGTAAGAAACTAACATGCATCTACAAAAATTAAGAACAAAAGGTCAGTAATGAGTAGCACAATAACTCAAATAAAAAATACACTAGAAGGAATTACCAGTAGAATAACTGAGACATTAGTTCAGTTCAGCCTTTCAGTTGTGTCTAGCTGTTTGCATACCTATGAACTGCAGCATGCCAGACTTCCCTGTCCATCACCAACTTCCAAAGTTCACTCAAATTCATGTCCATCCAGTCAGTAATGCCATCCAACCATCTCATCCTCTGTCATCCCCTTCTCCTCCTGCCTTCAATCTTTCCCAGTATCAGGGTCTTTTCCACTGAGTCATTTCTTCACATCAAGTGGCCAAAGTATGGGAGCTTCAGCTTCAGCATCAGTCCTTCCCATGAATATTCAGGACTAATTTCCTTTAAGACTGACTGCTTTAATCTCCTTGCAGCCCAAGGGACTCTCAAGAGTCTTCTCCAACACCATAGTTAAATAGTATCAATTCTTCAGCACTCAGATTTCTTTATAGTCCAATTCTCACATCCAGACATAAGAATTGATAAACTGATAAGTGAACTGTAAGATAGAATATTGGGAAATACTGCTGCAGTGTAGAACAGAGGGGAAAAAAAAGAAAGAAAGAAACGAGGACAAACTCAGAGACTTCTGAGATAACATTAAACTCACCAACACTTGAAGTATAGG
Source organism: Madoqua kirkii (assembly GCA_006408675.1). Taxonomy (NCBI): domain Eukaryota; kingdom Metazoa; phylum Chordata; class Mammalia; order Artiodactyla; family Bovidae; genus Madoqua; species Madoqua kirkii. The sequence goes on from SJYC01097494.1 coordinate 3,640, forward strand.
AGTTCTAGAAGAAGAAGAGAAAAAGAAAAAGTTTAAGAAAATGTTTGAATACATTATCCTTGAAAACTTTTCTAAAATGGGTAAGGAAATAGTCAATCAAGTTCAGGAAGTGTAGAGTCCCAAACAGGAAAAAACCCAAGGAGAAACACGCTGAGGTACATATTAACCTAATTGACAGAAATATAAATACACACACAAAAAATATTGAAAGTAGTATGGGAAAAGCAACAACAACAACAAAATTATACAAGGGAATCCCCATAGGGTTAACAGCTGATCTTTCAACAGAAACACTGCAAATCAGGAGCAGAAGGGTATACTTATTATGATGAAAGGGGAAAACCTACAACCAAGATTAATATACCTAACAAGAGTCTTATTTAGATTTGATGATTAAATCAAAGATTTACAGACAAATAAAACCTAAAGAGAATTTAATACACAAAAGTCATTTTTATAACAAATTCTAAGGGAAAGTCTCTAAGTATGAAACATAAAAGAAGGAATAGACGTACAAAATCAAACTTCAATTAAGAAAATCATAATAGGAACATACATATCAATAATTAGCTTAAATATAATGTATTAAATGCTCCAATTAAAGGACACAGACTAGCTGAATGGATACAAAAACAAGATACATACATATACTGTCTACAAGAGACCCACATCAGACTTAGGACATATACAGATTGAAAATTAGATGTTGGAAAAAGGATATCTCATGAAAATGGAAATTAAAATAAAGCTGGGGTAGAAATACTAATATCAGAAAGAAATAGACTTTAAAATAAAGGCTGTTACAAGATACAAAAGACACTACATAATGATCAAGAAATCATTCCGAGAAGATCATATAACAGCGTAAATATGTATGCAGCCAACATAGGAACACCTTGATATATAGAGCAAATGCTGACAGCCCTGTTGGCTCAACAGTAAAGAATCTGCCTCCCAATGCAGGATAGATGGGTTCAATCCCTGGGTCAGGAAGATCCCCTTGGGGAGGAAATGACAACACATTCCAATATTTGTGCCTGAAAATCCCATGGACGGAAGAGCCTGATGTACTATAACTCATGGGTTCACAAAGAGTCAGACACAACTTAGCAGCAAAACAACAGCCATAAAAAGGGGAATTGACAGTAACACAGTAATAGTAAAGGACATTGACACCTCACTTCCACCAATGGAGAGGTCATACAGACAGAAAAGTAATAAGTAAACACAGCTTTAAATGACACATTAGATCAGATACACTTAATTGATATTAGTAGAACAGCCCATCCAAAATCAACAGAAGACAATTTCTTCTCAAGTGCACATAGAACATTTTCCAAGATAGATCACATACTAGGTAACAAGTTAAGCCCTGGTAACTTGGAAAAATAATCATATAAAGCATCTTTTCTGACTACAATACTATGAGATTAGCTATCAATAACAGGGAAAAAATATTTTAAAATACGAACACATGAAGGCAAAACAATATGTTATTAAATAATAAATCTAGAAACAAATGACAACAAAAACAAGACAGTCAAACATGTATAGTTGTGACTAAACCAGTTCTAAGAAGGAAATTTATAGCAATACCATCCTACTTCAAGAAAAAAGAGGTAAGACTTTCTGAAATACACAGCCTAACCTTATAACTGAAGTGGTCAGAGAAAAAACAACAAGGAAAAAAAAAGTAGAAGAAATCATAAATATCAGAGCAGAGATAACTGAAAAAGAAATGAAGAAAATAGTAGCAAAAATCAATAAAACTAAAACCTGTTTTGGGGGAAGATAAAATTAATGAACTCCTAGAGAGTCATCAAGAACAAAAATAAGATTCAAATCAGTAAGGTGGCACTAGTGGTAAAGAACATGTCTGCCAATGCAGGAGATGTAAGAGAAGCGAGTTCTATCCCTGGGTTGGGAAAATGCCCTGGAGGAGGGGGTGGAAACCCACTCCAGTATTCTTGGTGGAGAACCCATGGATAGAAGAGCCTAGCAAGTTACAGTCTATACGGTCACAAAAAGTTGGACACAACTGAAGCGACTTAGCATGCATGCAAAAATGAAAAGGGAGAAATTACAACTGACACCACGGTTTATAACCTGGAAGAAGAAGACAAATTTTTAGAAAAATAAAACATTTAAAGACTGAACAAAGACGAAATAGATGATATGAATAAACCAATCAATCATAAGCATTGAAATTGAAACTGAATTTAAAAATCTTCCAAGAGGGATGAAACATATGTATACCTGTGACTGATTCATGCTGATGTTTGGCAGGAACCAACCCATTCTGTAAGTCAATTATCTTTAAATTTACAAATAAATTATTTTTTTAATTCCAAAAAACAAAAGCTCATAACCAGATGGCTTCACAGGAGAATTGTATCAAACATTTAGAGAAAAGGAAACACCTATCCTTCCAAACTTTTTCCAGGAAATTTCAGAAGGAAAAATCCTAAACACACCTTATGAGGCTAATATCACTCTAATACAAAAACAAACAAACAAACAAACAAAAAAAAAACAGACAAAGATATTAAAAAAAAAAAACAGAAAACTATAGGTCAAAATCACAGATGAACATAGATGCAAATATCCTCAACAGAGTACTAGCAAGCAAAATCCAAAATAACCTCAAAAAGGTTCATGAAACATGACCAAATGGCTTTTATTTCAGGGATGCAAGTATTCTTCACTATATGCAAATCAATCAATGTGATACACTGTGTTAACAAATTAAAGGATAGAAACCATTTGATCACCACAATAGATGCAGAAAAATACTTCAACAAAATTCAACAATCATTTATGATTAATAAAAATACTCTGTAGAAATTGAGCATAGAGGGATTATACCTCAAAATAATAAAGGTCATATAGCATATGCACAGCAAACATTAGTCTCAGTGGTGAAAAACTGAAATGTTTCCTCTAAGACCAGAAACAACACAAGAGTGCTCACTCTTTCAACTATCATAAAAAATAGTCTTGGAAGTCTTGGTTTCTTTAGGGGCTAAGTCATGTCCGACTCTCTTTGACCCCATCAACTGCAGCACATTAGATTTCCCTGTCCTTCACTGTCCCCCTGAGTTTGTTCTATCTCGTCTGTGTGAGTCATGATGTCATCCAACCATCTTATCCTCTGTTGCCCCTTTTGCCTCTTGCCTTCAATCTTTCTCAGCATCAGTATCTTTTCCAGTGAATCAATTCTTCATATCAGGTGGCCAAAGTACTGGACCTTCAGCTTCAGCACCAGTCCTTCCAATGAATACTCATGGTTGATTTGCTTTAAGATTGACAAGTTTGATCTCCATGCTGTCCAAGGGACTCTCAAGAGTTTTCTCCAGCACCACAGTTCAAAAGGATCAATTCTTCAGCTCTCAGCATTCTTTTTTTTAATTGAAATTTATTTATTTTAATTGGAGGCTAATTAAAATATTGTATCGGTTTTACCATACATCAATATGAATTCACCACGGGTGTACACGTGTTCCTCACCCTGAATCCCCCTCCATTTCCCTCCCTACAGTTCAAAAGGATCAATTCTTCAGCTCTCAGCATTCTTTTTTTTAATTGAAATTTATTTATTTTAATTGGAGGCTAATTAAAATATTGTATCGGTTTTACCATACATCAATATGAATTCACCACGGGTGTACACGTGTTCCTCACCCTGAATCCCCCTCCCATTTCCCTCCCCATACCATCCTTCTGGTTCATCCCAGTGCACCAGCCCCAAGCATCCTGTATTGAACCTGGACTGGTGATTCATTTCTTATATGATAGTATATATGTTTCAATGCCATTCTCCCAAATCATCTCACCATCTCCCTCTCCCACAGAGTCCAAAAGAATGTTCTATACATCTGTTTCTCTTTTGCTCTCTCACATACAGGGTTATCATTACCATCTTTCTAAATTCCATATATATATGTTAGTATACTATATTGGTGTTTTTCTTTCTGGCTTACTTCACTCTGTATAATAGGCTCCAGTGTCATCCATCTCATTAGAACTGATTCAAATGTATTCTTTTTAATGGCTTTCTCAAGCATTCTTTATGGTCCAACTCTGACATCCATACATGACTACTGGAAAAACCATAGCTTTGGCTATATGAACCTGTGTCAGCAAAGTGATGTATTCTGTCTGTATTTGTGATGGCTTTTCATCTGAAAGCCAGTGTCATAATTTAATGGCTGCAGTCACCATCCACAGTGATTTTGGAGTGCAAGAAAATGAAATCTGAAACTGTTTCCACTTTTTACCATCTATTTGCCATGAATTTATGGGTTTGGATGCCATGATTTTCATTTTATTTTAAATGTTCATTTGTACACCAGCTATTTGACTCTCCTATTTCACCTTCATCAAGAGGCTCTTTACTTCTTCTTCATTTATTGTCATTAAAGTGGTATCCATATCTGAGGTTGTTGATATTTTTCCTGGCTCTCTTGATTTCAGCTTGTGAATCATCCAGCCCAGCATTTCATATGATGTACTCTGCATAGAAGCTAAATAAGCTGAGTGACAATATACACCCTTGAGGTACTCCTTTACCAATTTTGATCCAGTCAATTGTTCTGTGTCCAGTCTTAACTGTTGCTTTTTGTCTCGCATACAGGTTTCTCAGGAGGCAGGTAAGGTGGTCTGGTATTAATATTTCTTTAAGAATTTTCTGCAGTTTGTTGTGGCCCATACAATCAATGGCTTTAGCATGGTCAATGAAGAAGAAGTAAATATTTTTATGGGAAGTCCCTTGTTTTTTCTATGATCCAGTCTGCCTTTCCTTTCTCCAGTGGGCCATGTTTTGTTGGAAGTCCTAGCCATGGCAATCAGAGATGAAAAAGAAATGAAAAGAATCCAGACTGGAAAACAACAAAATTAAAATGCCACCATTTGTAGATGAGATGATACTATACATCAGTTCAGTTCAGTCACTCAATCATATCTACCCTTTGCAACTCCATTGACTGTAGCATGCCAGGCCTCCCTGTCCATCACCAACTCCTGGAATTTACTTAAATACATGTCCATCAAGTCAGTGATGCCATCCAACTATCTTATTCTCTCTTGTCCCCTTCTTCTCCTGCCTTTAATCTTTCCCAGTATCAGAGTCTTTTCAAATGAGTGAGTGCTTTGCATCAGGTGGCCAAAGTATTGGAGTTTCAGCTTCAGCATCAGTCCTTCTAGTGAATATTCAGTATTGATTTCCTTTAGGATGGACTGGTTGCTTCTATACATAGAAACCCTAAAGATGTTTCCAGAAAACTATTATAGATAATCACTGGATTTAGTAAAATCCCAGAATACAAAATTAATACACAGAAAATACTTGCATTTCTCTACACTAACAATGAAAGTTCAGAAATGGAAATTCAGGAAATAATCTCATTTACCATTGCAAAAAATAATAATAATAAAAAGAATAAAATTCATACAAACATACCCACTAAAGGAGCCAAAAGACTGTATGTAGAAGACTATAAGATACTCATGAAGAAATGAAACATGACAGAAACTGACAGAGAGATATATCACATTCTTACATTGGAAGTATCAATATTGTAAAAAATTACTACACTACCTAAAGCAATCTACAGAGTCAATGCAATTCCTGTCAAATTAGCATTGGACTTTTTTCACTAAATTAGCACACAAACAAAAAAAAATACAATGTGTATGGATACATAAAAGATCTCAAATAGACAAAACGATATTCAGAAAAAAATGTAATTTGAGTAATCAGGCTTTCTGATTTCAAACTATACTAAAAAGCTACAGTAATCAAGACAGAATGATACTGGCACAAAAATAGAAATATAGATCAATTGAAGAGGCTAGAAAGTATGGAGAAAAGCCTAAATATCTATGGTCATATTTTCTCTAAAAAGGGGGACATGACTATACAGTGGAGAAAAGAGAGCCTCTTCTATATGTAGTCCTGGATAAGCTGTACAGTTACATTTAAAAGAATAAAATTAGAATACTTCCTAACATCACACAGGAAAATAAACTCAAAATTGATTAGACCTAAATGTAAGGCTGGGAGAAGAAAATGGCAACCCACTCCAGTGTCCTTGCCTGGAGAATCACAGGTACGGGGGAGCCTGGTGGGCTGCCGTCTATGGGGTCGCACAGAGTCAGACACGACTGAAGTTACTTAGCAGCAAATATAAGGCCAGTTACTATAAAACTCTTAGAGGACTATATAGGCAGAACCCACTTTGACTTAAATCACAGGAAGAACTTTTTGACTGTTATCCTAGAGTTATTTAAGTAAAAACAAACAGATGAAACCCAATTAAACTTGAATGTGTCTGTACAGCAAAGAAAACCCTAAACATAGTGAGAAGACAACCATCAGAATGGGATAAAATATTTGCAAATGAAGCAACTAACAGGGAATTAATCCAAAAATATACAAATGGTTAATGCAATTCAATATCAAAAAAAAAAAAAAAGGAAGAAGACCTAAATAGACATTTCTCCAAAGAAGATATACCAATAACCAACAAATATGTGGAAGGATTCTCAGCTTCACTAGAGCTTCACTCATAGCTCAGCTGGTAAAGAAACTGCCTGCAATACTGGAGACCTGGGTTCAATTCCTGGATCGGGAACATCCGCTGGAAAAGTAAATTGCAATCCACTCCAGTATTCTTGCTTGGAAAATCCCACGGACAGAGGACCTTGGCCGGCTACAGTCCATGAGGTCACGAGTTGGATATGACTTAGTGACTAAACCACCACCACAGCTTCACTAATTTTTGGAGAAATACAAATCAAAACTAAAATGATGTATTACCTCATCCCAGCTAGAATGATAATCATCAAAAAATCTATAAACAGTAAATTCTGGAGAGAATGCAGAGAAAGGGAACCTTCATAAAATGTTATTCAGAATGTAAATTCATACAGCCACTATGGAGAACAGTATGGAAATTCCTTAAAAAACATAAAATAGAACTACCATTTGCACTACTCAGCATTTACCCTGAGGAAACTATAATTCAAAAAGACACATATACTCCATTGTTCATTGTGGCACTATTTACAATAGCCAGGGCATAGAAATAACTTAAATGTTCACTGACTGATGAATGGATAAAGAAGATATGTTACATATATACATGGAATATTACTCAACCATGAACAAAATTGAGTAATTTGTAGTGATATGTGTGGACCTAGAGTCTATCATACAAAGTGAAGTAAGTCAGAAAGAGAAAAACACCTACTGTATACAAACACACACACATGTGTATATGTAAAAATGATGCAGATGAACCTGTTTGCATGCCAGGAATAGAGACATAGATGTAGAGAATGGACATGTAGACATGGTGGGAAAGGGGATGGTGAGACAAAATATATGTATCTTTTTTACCCATACTCTATATCTTCTTTACCCATTTATTTATCAGTGAAAACTTATATTTCATCCATATCTGGGCTATTACAAATAAGACTGTAAAGAATAAATGGACTCATGTATCTTGTTGATTTATTATTATTATTTTTTTCACTTCAGGAATATACCCAGAAGTGAAATTCCTGGGCCATATGGTGGTGGTTTACTGCTAAGGACTTTCTGATGCATGGAGTGCAGCCTACCAGGCTGCTCTGTCCGTAGGATTTATCAGGCAAGAATACAGAAGTGGGTTGCCATCTCCTCCAGGGGATCTTCCAGTGACTTGGGAAATTCCTATATTGTTCTTCATAGTGGCTGCATCAATTTGCACTCCTAACAAAAGTGGAATTCTCCACATTTTTTGCAACCCTTGCTATTTTCTGGTTTTGGTGTTTTTGTTGTTGTTGTTTTGTTTGTTTGTTTATTTTTGGCTTTAGTGACAACCATTCTGACAGGTGTGAGGAGATATCTCATTTTTTTTTTAATTTGTATTTTTCTGAGGATGAGTAATAGTGAAAATCTTTGCATATCTTGATTGGACTTCTTAAATGTCTTCTTTGGCAAGATATCTTTTCAGGTCCTCTGCCCATTTTCTTATAAAGAACCGTATTGCCAAGTTTCTTCTAGAGATTCATAGTTTCAGGTTTTGCACTCAAGTTTGTAATTCATATTGAGTTTGTCTTTCATTTTGGCATGATCAATTGATTGACTTCCATTATTTTGCTTGTAGCTAACCAGTTTTCCCAAGAACATTTATTAAAGGAGTTAAACTTTCACATTGCATATTCTTACTCCCTTTGTCACAGATTAATTGACCATATATGTGTGGGTTTATTCTTTTCCACTGATATAGGTGTTGTTTTTTTTTTTTTAATATATTACCATACTGTTTTGATTACTGTAGCTTGTAGCATACTTTGAAATCAAGGAAGGAGTATGATACCAAGATTCTTTTGGCTACTTGTAGCCTTATTTGGTTCCACAGAAAAGTTAAGATTATTTATTCTAGTACCTGAAAAATATCATTGGTATTGTGATAGGGATTGTGCTAAGTCTGTAGATTGCCTTTGATAATATAGACATTTCAGCAGTACTGTTTGTTAATCCATTAGCACATTATATCTTATTATGTGTTTGTGTTGATTTCAAACACATTTGTCAATGTCTTATTGTTTTAAGAGTACAGGTTTTTCACTTTCTGGGTTAGATATATTCCTAGGCATTAAAAAAATTGTTTTTTAAATTAATTTATTTTAATTAGAGACTAATTACTTTACAATATTTTAGTGGTTTTTGCCATAAATTCACATGAATCAGCCATGGTTGTACATGTGACCCCCATTCCAAATTCCCCTCCCACCTCTCTCCTTATCCCATCCCTCAGGGTTATCACAGTGCACTGACTTTGAGTGCCCTGTTTCATGCAGCAAACTTGGACTGGTCATGGATTTCACATATGGTAATATACATGTTTCAATACTAATCTCTCAAATCATCCCACCCATGCCTTCTCCCACAGAGTCCAGAAGTCTGTTCTTTATATCTGTGTCTCTTTTATGGTCTCATGTAAAAGGTCGTCATTACCATCTTTCTAAAGTCCTTATATATGCATTAATATATAGTATCAGTGCTTTTCTTTCTGACTTATATCACTCTGTATAATAGGGTCCAGTTTCATTCACCTCATTAGAACTTATTCAAATGCATTCTTTTAACAGCTGAGTAATATTTTACTGTGTATATGTATCACAGCTTTCTTATCCATTCATCTGCTGATGGACATCTAGGTTGCTTCCTTGCCCTAGCTATTATAAACAGTTTTGTGATGAACGTTGGAGTACACATGTCTCTTTCAATTCTGATTTCCTTGGTTTGTATGCCCAGCAGTGGGATTACTGGATCAGATGAGAGTTGTATTTCCAGTTTTTTAAAGAATCTCCACACTGTTCTCCATAGTGGCTGTACGAGTTTTCATTCCCACTAACAGTGTAAGAGGGTTCCCTTGGAAAGGCAAAGAAGGCAATGAAGGTAAGAAAATTATAATTCTCTGCATCTCCCACTGAATCACTCTTAGGAATATTTATACTATAACTGATTATCTTATTTTCTAACAGGATGGGGTTCATGATATACCTGAAGATGCACAGGTAAGAAAAAAGAAAATTGAAATGATTTCAGAATCTGATTGACTTCAATACTGCTATTCTTTCTTTCTTTTTTTAAATTTATTATTATTTTTTTTAACTTTAAATATTGTATTGGTTTTGCCATATATCAAAATGAATCTGCCACAGTGAAGTAAGCCAGAAAGAAAAACACCAATACAGTATACTAACACATATATCTGTCTCTTATACACATCTTTTCTCTGATAATGAGTGATGTTGAGCATCTATTAGTGTGTTTGTTAGCTATCTTTATGTCTTTGTTGGAGAAATGTCTGTTTAGTTCTTTGCCCAATTTTTGGATTGGGTCATTTATTTTTCTGGTATTGATCTGGATGAGCTGTTTGTATATTTCTGTGATTAATTCTTTGTCCATTGCTTTATTTGCTATTATTTTCTCCCATTCTGAAGGCTGTCTTTCATCTTGCTTATCATTTCCTTTGTTGTGCAAAAGCTTTTAAGTTTAATTAGATCCCATTTGTTTATTTTTGCTTGTATTTCCTTTACCCTGGGTGGTGGGTCATAGAGGATCCTGCTGTGATTTATGTCAGAAAGTGTTTTGTCTATGTTTCCTTCTAGAAGTTTTATACTTTCTGGTCTTATATTTAAATTTTTAACCTATTTTGACTTTATTTTTGTGTATGGTTTTAGAAAATATTCTAGCTTCATTCTTTTACAGTTGGTTGACCAGTTTTCCCAGCACCACTTGTTAAAGAGATTGTCTTTTCTCCATTGAATATTCTTGACTCCCTTGTCAAAGATAAGGTGTCCATGGGTGTGCAGATTTATCTGTGGGTTTTCTATTTTGTTTTATTAATCTATACTTCTGTCTGTGCCAGTACCATACTGTCTTGATGACTGTAGCTTTGTATTATAGTGTGAAGCCAGGCAGGCTGATTCCTCCAGTTCCATCCTTCTTTCTCAAGATTGCTTTGACTATTCAAGGTTTTTTGCATTTCCATACAAATTGTGAAATTATTTTTTCTAGTTCTGTGAAAAATACCCTTAGTAGCTTGATTAGGATTGCACTGAATCTGTAGATCGCTTTGGGTAGTATATTCAGTTTCACTATGTTGATTAATCTAATCCATGAACATGATCTATTTTTCCATCTATTCACAAATCAATCAATATGATACACTACATTAACATGTTGAAAGATCAAAACTGTATGATTGAACAAGTGAGGGCTGGGCAGGAACAGGAAGACCCAGGCTACATTGCTTAGAGTAAGGATCTGGCCTGAATACCCTGAGCACAATCTGAGTGAGCTAACTTGGGCTAGCAAACCAGACTGTAGAATAACTACCACATGAAAAGCCAACCCTAACCTAAGACACTGCCAGGCCTGCACACAGAACAAAGGATTGAACAGAGATAGCCAGCTCCAGATCATCCCCCTCCGGTGACAGGCAGCTAGAGCCAGAAGGGAGCAATCACAGCCACAGAGAGACATTATCTACAAAACTGTAAGCAGGCTTCTTTTCTAACTAAGACTTCTTGGGGTTCTGGACCATCAACATCTGCCTGAGAAGATGTGCTGGTTGTACACCCAGAAAACTGAATGGCAGGGATGGAGGAGGCAACAAGTTGCACCAACCAAGCTCGACAAACACCTCATCATCTGAGCTGCTCAGACCTGGGAAGGGCACAAAATGCAGGCCCAACCAAGCCTGCACCTCTGAGGACTACCCAAGTGTCTGAACCTGAATGGATAGTGCCTGTAGCCTAGAAATGGCCTCAGACAGTTCCCAGTGGAGCAACCTAGAGCCTGAGCAATGAGGGCAGGGAGGGTACACATGCTGTGAGCAGGGGCAGGTCCAATGTGGCTGAGGCACTGCGAGCACACACTGGTGTTATTTGTTTGCAGCATCCCTCCCTCATCACAGTGTCACTGAACAAATGAGCCTAAAGAAAGTGTCCACCACCGCCCCCTTTTGGTCAGGGCGGAAATCAGACACTGAAGAAACCAGCAAATAAAAGAAGCTGAAACAGAGGGAACTGCCTTGGAAGTGACAGGTGCAACAGATTAAAACCCTGTTGTTAGTACTGACTACATAAGAAGGGGCCTATAGATCTTCAGAAATATAAGGCAGACCAAGGAACTATCCGAAAATGAACTGACCCCATAATACCCACAACAACACCAAAGAAAGTCCTAGCTATATTTTTACTATTTTTAAGCTGATTCTTTTTTTTAATTTTTTTTTAAATTTTTAAGCCCTCTATTGCTTATTTAATTTTCACTTTTACAACCTACTATTACTTTGCAAAAAAAAAAGACCTTATTTTTTAAAAGCAAACTTTATGTTTGTATATATATATATATATATGTATGTATGTATGTATGTATATATATATATATAATTTTTGTGACTTTGTTTTTTCTCTCTTTCTCTCTTTATTTCTTCTTTTCTTTAATATTGTATATTTGAAATGCCAAACACTACTCTAGATTTTCAATCCTTGCTTTTTGGTATTTGTTATCAATTTTGTATCTTTAAGAACCCAATCTTCAGTACCCGTTTTTATTTGAGAATGAGATTACTGGCTTGACTGCTCTCTCCCACTTTTAACTCTCCTTTTTCTCCACCAGGTCGCCTCTGTCTCCTCCCTACCATCTGTCTTCTCTACCCAACTCTGTGAATTTTGGTGTGTTCCAGACAGTGGAGAACACTTAGGAAACTGATTACTGGCTGGATCTGTCTCTCTCCTTTTGATTCCCCCCTTTTATCCTCCTGGCCACCTCTGTCTCCTTCCTCCCTCTTATTTTCTCTGTATAACTCCGTGAACATTTCTGAGTGGTCCAGAGTGCACATAAGGAAGTGCACATAAGGAAGCGATTACTGGCTAGTTTGCTCTCTTCTCTTTTGATTCCACTTCATCTCATTTGGGTCACCTCTAACTCCCTTCTTTCTCTTTTCTTCTCCATGTAACTCTATGAACCTCTCTGGGTGTCCCTCAATGTGGAGAAACTTTTCATCTTTAACCTAGATGTTTTATCAATGGTGCTGTGTAGAAGGAGAAGTCTTGAGACTATTGTAAAAATAAGACTGAAAACAGGAAGCAGAAGGCTTAAGTCCAAACCCTGAGAACACCAGAGAACTCCTGACTCCAGAGAATATTAATTTACAGGAGCTCATCAAACACCTCCATACCTACACTGAAACCAAGCACCACCCAAGGACCAACAAGTTCCAGAGCAAGACATACCATGCAAATTCTCCAGCAACACAGGAACATATCCCTGAGCTTTAATATACAGGCTGCCCAAAGTCATTCCAACCCTAATGACATCTCATAGCTCAGTACTGGACACTTCATTGCACTCCAGAGAGAAGAAATCCAGCTCCACCCACTAGAACACAGACACAAACTTCCTTAACCAAGAAACCTTGACAAACCACCTGTACAAACCCATCCACAGCGAGGAAGCTCCACAATAAAGAAAACTCCAGAAACTGCCAGAATACAGAAAGGACACCCCAAATTCAGCAATATAAACAAGATGAAGAGATAGAGGAATACTCAGCATGTAAAGGAACAAGAGAAATGCCCACCAAACTAAACAAGGAGGAAGAGATAGGGAATCTACCTGATAAAGAATTCCAAATGATGATAGTGAAAATGATTCAAAATCTTTATTTATTTATTTTAAAAATAAATTTATTTTAATTGGAGGTTAATTACTTTATGTTACTGTATTGGTCTTGAAATAAAAATGGAATCACAGATAAATAGCCTGGAGACAAGGACTGAGAAGATGCAAGAAAGGCTTAAGAAATACCTAGGAGAAATTAAAAAAGAATCAATATATAATAAATAATGCAAGAAATAAGGCCAAAAACATTCTGGAGGCAACAAATAGTAGAATAACAGAGGCAGAAGATAGGATTAGTGAATTAGAAGATAGAATGGTAGAAATAAATGGATGAAAGAAAAAAAGAAAAATGAGTTAAAAGAAATGAGGGCAATCTCAGAGACCTCTAGGACAGTGTTAAACACCCCAACATCTGAATCACAGGAGTCCCAGAAAAAGAAGACAAACAGAAAGGCCATAAGAAAATACTTGAGGAGATAATAGTTGAGAACTTCCCTAAAATGGGGAAGGAAATAATCACCCAAGTCCAAGAAACCCAGAGAGCTCCAAATAGGATAAACCCAAGGCAAAACACACCAAGACACATATTAATCAAATTAACAAAGATCAAACACAAAGAACGCATATTAAAAGCAACAAGGAAAAAAACAAAAAAATAGCACACAAGGGGATTCCAATAAGAATACCAGCTGATCTTTCAATAGAAAGTCTTCAAACCAGGAGGAAATGGCAAGATATACTTAAATTGATGAAAGAAATAACCTGCAGCCCAGATTACTGTACCCAGCAAGGATCTCATTCAAATATGAAGGAGAAATCAAAAGCTTTACAAATAAGCAAAAGCTGAGAGAATACAGCTCTACCAAACCAGCTCTCCTACAAATGCTTAAGAATATTCCCTAGGCAGGAAACACAAAAAACAAGGTGTATAAACTGAAATTCAAAACAATGAAGTAAATAGCAACAAGATCATACTTAACAATAATTACCTTAAATGTAAATGGGTTGAATGCCCCAACCAAAAGAGAAAGAATGGCTGAGTGGATAGAAAAGCAAGACCCCTATATATGTTGTCTACAAGAGACCCACCTCAAAAAAAGGAACACATACAGACTGAAA
>SJYC01097502.1:0-18995 GCA_006408675.1 Madoqua kirkii
CTTCTGTTATGTCCATACCATTTCTGTCCTTTACTGAGCCCATCTTTGCATGAAATGTTGTTTGACTGTGTGGATCACCACAAACTGTGGATAAATCTTCAAGTGATGGGAATACCAGAACACCTGACCTACCTCCTGAGAAATATGTATGCAGGTCAAGAAACAATGGTTAGAACAGGACATGAAACAACAGACTGCTTTCAAATTGGGAAATGAGCACATCAAGGCTGTATATTGTCACACTGCTTATTAAACTTATATGCATGGTACATCATGAGAAATGCTGGGCTGGATGAAGCACAAGCTAGAATCAAGATTGCCAGGAGAAATTTAAGATATGCATATAATACCACACTTATGGCAGAAAGCGAAGAAGAACTAAAGAGTCTCTTGATGAAAATGAAAGAGGACAATGAAAAGTTGGCTTAAAACTCAACATTCAGAAAACTAACATCATGGAATCTGGTCCCATCACTTTATGGCAAATAGGTGAGGAAACAATGGAAACCGTGACAGACTTTCTTTACTTGGGCCAAAAATCACTGCAGATGCTGGCTGCAGCCATGAAATTAAAAAATGCTTGCTCTTTGGAAGAAAAATTATGACCAACCTAGATAGTATATTCAGAAGCAGAGACATTACTTTGCCAACAAAGGTCCATCTAGTCAAAGCTATGGTTTTTCCAGTAGTCATGCATGGATGTGAGAGTTGGACTTTACAGAAAGCTGAGCACCAAAAAATTGATGCTTTTGAACTGTGGTGTTGGAGAAGACTTTTGAGGGTCCCTTGGACTGCAAGGGGATTCAACCTAAAGGAAAAGAGCCTTGAATATTCATTAAGGACTGATGCTGAAGCTGAAACTCTAATATTTTGGCCACCTGCTGTGAAGAGCTGACTCATTTGAAAAGACCATTATTCTGGGAAAGATTTAAGGTGGGAAGAGAAAAGTCCAACAGAGGATGAGATGTATTGGATGGCATCACCGACTCACTGGACATGAGTTTGAGTAAGTCTCGGAGTTGATGATGGACAGGGAATCCTGGGCTGCTGCAGTCCATGAGATTGTAGAGTTGGATATGACTGAGCAGTTGAACTGAAAATTTGATTTACAATTCAAATTGGCAAATACATAACCAAAGGACTCTTTTTTTCCTTCTGAATCTGTCTTGCGTTGCACTGTTACACACTGTCTCTGCAATGCAGGGCATGTTAGGACACTGCCTATTGACACGTAGTAGTGCATCATTGAAGAGAGCTCCTATGGAGCAGACAGATCATTAGGATATGAACCAATACATGGAGGACCCAAATGGACATTTATGAAGTTAGACTGAAGAATATTGAAAAAGATGCAGGTGTGTGGTAGATTTTGTTCATCTACGAAAGAAGATAGGGAAGATGAAAATGATGGAAAGTTAATAAAAGAAAGTCATGTTGAACAGTTTTAAAAGTGAAAGAATCTAAACAAAAAAAAAAAAGAAAAGAAAAAGAATATTGCCAAGAATAAAGTGATGAAGTTGTAGAAGAGGATCCATGGTTAATCAGTAAGTTCAGTTCAGTTCAGTCACTCACTTGTGTCTGACTCTTTGTGACCCCATGAATCACAGCACACCGGGCCTCCCTGTCCATCACCATCTCCTAGAGTTCACTCATACTCATGTCCATCGAGTCAGTGATGCCATGCAGCCATCTTATCCTCTGTCTCCCCTTCTCCTCCTGCCCCCAATCCCTCCCAGCATCAGAGTCTTTTCCAATGAGTCAACTCTTCGCATGAGGTGGCCAAAGTACCGGAGTTTCAGCTTTAGCATCATCCATTCCAAAGAACTCCCAGGGCTGATCTCCTTTAGAATGGACTGGTTGGATCTCCTTGCAGTCCAAGGGACTCTCAAGAGTCTTCTCCAACACCACAGTTCAAAAGTATCAATTCTTCGGTGCTCAGCTTTCTTCACAGTCCAACTCTCGCATCTATATACGACCACTGGAAAGACCATAGCCTTGACTAGGTGGACCTTTGTTGGCAAAGTAATGTCTCTCCTTTTGAAAATGCTATCTAAGTTGGTCATAACTTTCCTTCCAAGGAATAAGCGTCTTTTATTTTCATGGCTGCAGTCACCATCTGCAGTGATTTTGGAGTCAAACAAGATGAAGTCTGACACTGTTTCCACTGTTTCCCCATCTATTTCCCATGAAGTGATGGGACAAGATGCCATGATCGTTTTCTGAATGTTGAGCTTTAAGCCAGCTTTTTCACTCTCCTCTTTCACTGTCAACAAGAGGCTTTTCAGTTCCTCTTCACTTTCTGCCATAAGGGTGGTGTCATCTGCATATCTGAGATTATTGATATTTCTTCCGGCAATCTTGACTCCAGTCAGTAAGTTAGGCTCTATATAAATATATTTTTTGGAATGACTGAGAATATTAGTTAGATAATTTAATGAATGTCATTTCTCAATAAATTTTGTTGAGTTGTAACATTAATGCTCCCTTTTAACTGTGCAATTTGATGAGTTTGACAAATGAATCTCAGGGTTCAACCTCACAAGGATGATCCCCTCTAAAATATCCTGTGTACCCCCAGGCAGTCCAATCCCTCTAATCTAGCCCCAGACAACTACTGATAGATTTTTTGTGACTGTTGGTTAGTTTTGCCTATTCCAGAAAAAATGATGGATGACTATGTGTTCTTTTGTGTCTGGTTACTTTTGCTCAGCATATGGGTATTGAGATTAATCCATGCTGTTGACTGTATCAGAGGTTTTATTGCTGAGCAGCATTCTGTTGTATGTATTTACTACAATTTATCTGTTCACCTGTTGATGGATATTTGCATTCTTTCCAGGATGGTTGTGAGTAATGTTGCTACATTTGTACATAAGTCTTTGTTTACATATGTGGACATATGTTTTTACAGCTCTTGGGCAAACATCAAGAAGTGGTAGTGCTCAGTCATATGCTAAGTGTGTTTTAATTTTGTAAGATCCTGCCAGTCTCTTTTCCCAAGTTGCTAGACTATTTGCTATTCCCATCAGTGAATAGGAGAGATTTAGTTACTCACATCCTGGACACACTTCCTAGTCAGTGTAATTTTAGCCATTTTTATAAGTTTGTAATGATTTCTGATGATGGTTTTAATTTGCATGTCATGGTAACCAATGATACTGAGTATTTTTTCATAGTTGTTTTTTTTTTTTGGCCATCCTTTTATAAAGTATTAGTCATATTCTTTTGGCTATTTTATAATTGTTTATGGCTTGCCTTTTATTTATTTGTATAAATGTAAGTTTTAAATTCTATTCTGGGAAATACCACAGAATTAAAATTGCTGGTTAGATGGTAAGTATATTTTTAACAAGAGACTACTAAACCACCTTCATAAATAATTGACCCATTTTTTGCTTGCACTAACAATGTATTATAGTTCCAGTTGCTACTTTTATTTTTAGCACTTTCTATTTTCAGTTTTGTAATGTGACATATTTTTTAATAGATGCGGCAAATTGCTTATCAAAGATATTTACACATACATATGCATGGGCTTCCCAGGTGGCTCAGTGGTAAACAAGCTGCCTGCTAGTGCAGGAGATGCAGGAGACATGGGTTTGATCCCTGGATGGAGAAGATCCCCTAAAGGAAGAAATGGCAACCCTCTCCAATATTCTTGCCTGGAAAATCCCATGGACAGAGGAGCTTGGTGGACTACGGTCCAGGGGTTGCAAATAATTGGCTGCAACTGAGCACACACATGCGTCCTGGAAAGAAATTAAGTATTAATTCCCCCCTCCAAGATTGATATGGCTTTATATTTGTTTAGTTAACATAGTATTATCTAGTTATTTTTAATTTTATTGGAATATAGTTGCTTTACAATTTTAAATGATATCCTTCAAAGAGCAGACATTTTTTTTATTTTGATGAAATCCAGTGTATCTTTTCTTCTTTTTTTATTTTTATTTTTTTAAATATTTTATTCCATTTTACAACCCTGCATTGGTCTTGCCATACATTGACACGAATCAGCCACAGGTGCACACAATCTCCCAATGCTGAAGCCACCCCCCCACCTCCTACCCCACACCATCTCCCCGGATCATCACGTACACCAGCCCTAAGCAACCTGTATCCTGCATTGAACACAGACTGGTGCATTTCTTATATGATAGTATATGTGTTTCAGTGCCATTCTCCCAAATCCTCCCACCCTCTCCCTCTCCCTCAGAGTCCAAAAGTCCGTTCTATACCTCTGTGTCTCCTATGCTGTCCCAATTACAGGGTCATCACTACTATCTTTCTAAATTCCATATATATGTGTCAGTATACTGTACTGGTGTTTTTCCTTCTGGCTAACTTCACTCTGTATAATCGGCTCCAGTTTCATCCATCTCATTAGAACTGAGTCAAATTTATTATTTTTAAGGGCTGAGTAATACTCCATTGTGTATATGTACCACATCTTTCTTATCCATTCATCTGCTGATGGACATCTAGGTTGTTTCCATGAATAGCAAAAGCAATCTTGAGAAAAAAGAATGGAACTGGAGGAATCAACTTGCCTGACTTTAGGCTCTACTACAAAGCCACAGTCATTAAGACAGTATGGTACTGGCACAAAGACAGAAATATAGATCAATGGAACAAAATAGAAAGCCTGGAGATAAATCCACACACATATGGTCACCTTATCTTCGACAAAGGAGGCAAGAACATACAATGGAGTAAAGACAGTCTCTTTAACAGGTGATGCTGGAAAAACTGGTCAACCACATGTAAAAGAATGAAACTAGATCACTTTCTAACACCACACACAAAAATAAAATGGATTAAAGATCTAAACGTAAGACCAGAAACTATAAAACTCCTCGAGGAGAACATAGGCAAAACAATCTTTTCTTCTTTTATTTTTCTTTTGGTATCCTACTTAAGAAATCTCTGCCTATGCCAAGGCCACTCTATATTTTCTCTAGAAGATTTATGGTTGCAGTTTATACGATTTGAGTTAATTTCTGTGTTTGAGCTGAGGAGAGTCAAGGTTACATTTTCTAAAATAAAAACCCCACCATTCCAGAAACGTTCCTTGAAGGTAAAAAAGGAGAGGGTCTTAGAAATAGAACAATGCTTTCATATAATATTTCTTAGTATGAATCTATAAGTTTTTCTATTGCTTACATGTATGATTTAGTTATAAATATTTGAGTTTACTTTCTAAAATTCATTGCATATTATATTGAATTGGTGTAAAATTTGTTATGTAGCTTGAAAAGTATCCAAATGTTACTAAGCAAATCTTCTTTAGATATTTTAATTTAAAGGCAAACTTTTGGCTGTAATTTAGGGGGAAAACCTTCAGGACTGAACTGAGAGGTACTTGTCTTCACAAATTCTTTGAGGTTTTCTGTTGTTAATTTTCTTTCACATTAAATTATTTGATCTATATGTAGTTTATTTTTTGTAATAATGAGGATGTTTATTTTCAGTAATTACTTGTGACACGTCTTTCCTGTCATTGCTGATTTATAATATTAAAATTGCCAGTCCAGGTTCGATGCAGGATACAGGATGCTCGGGGCTGGTGCACTGGGATGACCCAGAGGGATGGTATGGGGATGGAGGTGGGAGGGGGGTTCAGGATGGGGAACGCGTGTACACCCATGGCAGATTCATATTGATGTATGGTAAAACCAATACAATATTGTAAAGTAATTCTGTTTAGTTCAGTCGCTCAGTCGTGTCCGACTCTTTGCGACCCCATAAGTCGCAGCACGCCAGGCCTCCCTGTTCCATCTCTCAGAGTTCACTCCATCTCTCAGAGTTCACTCAGACTCACGTCCATCGAGTTCATAATGCCATCCAGCCGTCTCATCCTAGGTCGTCCCCTTCTCCTCCTACCCCCAATCCTCCACAACATCAGAGTCTTTTCCAATGAGTCAACTCTTTGCATGAGGTGGCCAAAGTACTGGAGTTTCAGCTTTAGCATCATCCCTTCCAAAGAACTCCCAGGGCTGATCTCCTTCAGAATGGACTGGTTGGATCTCCTTGTAGTCCAAGGGACTCTCAAGAGTTTTCTCCAACACCACAGTTCAAAAGCATCAATTCTTCGGCACTCAGCCTTCTTCACAGTCTAACTCTCACATCCATACATGACCACTGGAAAAAACCATAGCCTTGACTAGATGGACTTCAGTCGGCAAAGTAATGACTCTACTTTTGAATATGCTATATAGGTTGGTCATAATTTTTCTTCCAAGGAGTAAGCATCTTTTAATTTCATGGCTTCAGTCACCATCTGAAGTGATTTTGGAGCCCCTCAAAATAAAGTAGCCTCCAATTAAAATAAATAAATTTAAATTAAAAAAAATTGCTGTTTTTGTTGCTCAGTTGTGTCTGTCCAGCTGTATGTACCTCCATGAACTGTAGCAAGCCAGGTTCCTCTGTCCATGGTAATTTTCCAGGCAAGTATACTGGAAGATGTTGCCATTTACTTCTCCAGGGGAACTTCCTTACCCAGGGATTGAACCCACATCTCTGATGTCTCTTGCATTGTCAGGCAAATTCTTCACCACTGATACACCAGGGAAGCCCAGTGTTAAAATTAATGTGTAGAAAATCTTTATATCTACCAAGATCTTTATATGGTCTATTTATTTGATTCTTTTGGTTCCTTTCCAAAAAAAAAAAAGTTTTGATTTTCAATTGTATTTGAGTTATTTTAATTATTTAACTTTATATTAAATGACAAATAACTTGACAAGTTGCAAACTGCTCTAGCCTGGTAAATGAGTATATTATAGTTTTAATCTTGGCTTTGCTACTTTTAGTGTGTCTCCTGGTATCACTCTGCCTTATTCTATAAAATGAGAGGCTTGGAGTAGACCTACTCTTCTTCTGTATCTAAATTTCATGATTTTTTTTTCATGATAAATGAATGTAAAGTACTGTTATCATTGAATCTTGCCATATTTCTAAATAGAATCAGGCTGTGGAATGTGCCAGAATATTCATCTTAAAACTATATTTGACATTACTAGAATCATTATTCTTTTTTTTTTTCTTTCATGCTTATTGGAAGTACTTTCAAATGAGTTTTCTTATAGATCTGTCACCCTGATTCTATGAGTTGGTATAATTAGTGAGGTGTGGGAATATGGGAGGTAGAATAGTATATTGGCAAGAACACCAGTGCTATATTTGGAAAATCTGGACTTTATCATGACTCTGACCTTAACTAGATATCTGATCTAAACAGAATGTGACTTTCTCCACCTTTTGAGGATTAAGTACATGTAGTAGAAAAATAGATATCACAACAAAACTCTACAAAAAGAAATCAACACCCCCCCCCACTGATATATCTGAAGTTAATGGTTCTCAAAATCTTTTTCCTTTAAGTAAAAACACTTTAAAAATACAGTTATTATTAAAAATCTCTTAAATATAATTCATGCTTCCTTCTTTGGAAGATTAATTCTTCTTTCAAGTTATGGTAACACAGTATATTTCATTTTTATATTATGCTTAAGTATTTGAATTTATACTTTGGATATTTTCTTGCATCAAATATTCCTTAAGACAGTTTTACTGTCTTACATGTATTCTATGTAATACATCATAATTTTTTCCCTCTAACTTTTAAAATGAGGATAAAGGAGTATAAAAAATCTTCATAACTGTCTTCATTATTTGCCACTGTGTAGTATGTCTCTATTGTACTTTTTTTCTTTAGAGTACTTGATAAGTTATAATTTATTTCATTGTAATAACATCTGAAATACCTTAATCATTCCTGTCACCCTGCAATACATTAGTGAATTGTCTTAGAGGGTAACACACTGTCCTGAATTTCTACCTCATTGACTACTCCTTCTCAATGATCTCTTCAGGTTTCCTTTTTTCATGTCACCTTTTAATATTGAGGAAGCTCAGGAAATGGGATTAGATTTATCTGTTCTTTATCTATGCATATGTGAATGCTGAGTCACTTCAGTTGTGTCCAACCCTTTGTGACCCTGTTGACTGTAACCCACCAGACTCCTCTGTCCATGGGATTCTCCAGGCAAGAATACTGGAGTGGGTTGCCATTTCCTACTCCAGGGGATCTTCCCGACCCAGGGATCAAACCTAAATCTCTTACGTCTCCTGCATTGGCAGCCAAGTTCTTTACCAGTATTGCTACCTAGCAAGCCCAGTTTTATCTATGCTCACTACTTTAGTGATCTCATCTAATCTTATCTCATTGCTTTATATGCCATCTCATAATTTTACATCTTGCAAATTTTATATATCCATCCCATATTTTTATCTTAAATTTTAGACATTTACAATGGAGGCTTACTGGATATGTTCTTTCAGATTCTTAGACAGCTCAGACTTACTGTTTCCAAAACTGAACATCAAATCTTCCACCAAAGACTTCTCAGCTTGTGGTCTTCTCTGCCTCAGTTTTAGCAGCTCTGGCATTGCAGTCACTTAAGCCAAAAATCTTAGTCACTCTTAACTTTTCTCCTTCTCTTCCATTTTATACTAGCAGATACCATTTTTCTTTCTTTAAATATATTCAGAATTCAAGCACTTCTCACCAATTCATTGGCCTCCCTGTTTCCACCCTTGCTCACCTATATTCTGTTCTCAATAGTTTAGCCAGAGTGATTCTTCAAGACTATGTCAGATCATGGCTTTCCTCTGCCTAAGCCACTTCGTTGGCTGGCACTCACTCAGCTGGAAGCAAGATTATTTCCTCTTTTCATATAACTTTATAATATTATTAAAAATTTGCACATTGATATAGATATGCTAATTTTATACGAATCGGTAGAATATTTCACAACCACTTTAATAGGCTGAATAATGTCTGAAAAAAATTCAGGTTCTCCGGGAACCTTAGAATGTCACCTTTCTTGGAAATAAGATCCTTGTAGATATAATTATTTAAGATGAGATCATATTGCCATAGGGTGGACCCTAAAGGCCATGAATGATGTCTTTTATAAAGAAAGAGTGGACAGAGGGAGAAACAGAGGAAGAAGAAAACCAAGTGAAAACGGAGGCAGAGACTGGAGTTATGCTGCCAAAGAAAAGGAATGCATTAGGCAAAGAAGGACTCGAACATTTGAAAGGATCATGGCCCTGCTGACAACCTGATTTTGAACTTCTGGCTTCTAGAACTGTAAGAGAATACATCTCTGTTGGTTTCAAGCCACGAAGTGTGTGGTAATTTGTTATGGCAATGCTAGGAAATGAATACAACCACTAAGAACCATTCTTAAAATGTTCCCTAGTCATGAAAGCATGGCAAGAGTGAAGCATGACTTGTCCCAAATCACAAAGTAGCTCAGTTGGGATTCTGTTGGTGATATTAAGAAGACTCTATCAGTAATTCAAGGGTCTATCTCAAATGCACTTCTCCATCTTTCTAACTTTAATATCAAGATTAAAAATATTTTAGGGTACTGTGGGAATACATATTTCAGAAAGTCACCTCTGTTAGAAAAGAGTTAATAAAAATTAAGACTGTATACACATTTACCAGCTTATATAAGCAGGCTACTGGAGTTATTGTTTTATTTCATAGTTTGAAGTTCTCATTTCTCATGACAAAGAGAATTGGAAATGAGTTGCAAGCTATGTCATGACACGTGCATGCAACACTTTAGCTACACAGAGTAAAACTTGCTAGTATGGATTACTCAGCGTAGTCCACACAGTGACCTTGTTGATAGAATTTATATCAATATAACATTTTAGAATTGATAACCATATGACAAAAACCATGTGAGAAAGGCTCACTAGGCTCAATAGGCTTTTTTTTTTTAAACAAAAAATGAATATCCAGGGAGATTATATTAATTATCAAACTTAAAAGAAGAGTAGAGGCCAATATAAACCTACTGAGAACCTGATGATTTTAATCTAGAGCCATATTTAGCAATTAGAGTGACCCTGAAAGGGCCTGTACAATGTTCAGCCTTGCTGTTGGCCTCTTGGGTTTTATAATGTTCCTTCCAGAAATGCATCACTATTGTTACATCTGCTGTACCCAGTACCATTAAATTTTAATTTTGTTTACCAAAAATCAAACACAAAATCCATTAATCCATTATTCTGGATACACTTTGGTGTAGTTATTTTATCCTCAGTTACTAGCAATTTACTGAAGATTTCTACAGTCCCAAATATAAGGAAATCCTTTGGTCTTTTTAATTTACATAGTACTTTATCTACTTTCATTATAGTCTCTTTATTTTCAGACTCTTTATGTGCATTTTGTTTTTGTTATTGTTGTTCTTACTAAGGGCATTTTGTATTCAAAGTTAAGATCAATTTGTGACTTAGTAAATGATCCACCGGTGTGTTTTTCATAAGTTAAGTACAGAATCAATATTTGATAATGAATAAGCTTTGATCTAGTCTGGATACCCTTTTCTGCTTTCACTTTTATTTTTACTGTGGTTCTTTGAAGATCTTTCAGTTTATCTGTGCTATTCACATGCCCACCAAGTGGAATGAAATGGGCATGGCCATGTACAGATGATCTTGTCTTATTACTTGACATAAAATGTTTGATAGAGCATGTTGATGACTGTTGTGTGCCCTCAATATATATTTGTTGAATGAGCATTTATAACTGGTCTACATTTCAAAGGTGAAGAATAATTTGCTGTTACCAGTGATGTATAGACTTTATTTTGACTAGTGCCTGAAATTATCTGGATGCTGTACTTTTTTCTTTGAACTGTCTTGCTGCCTTGATATTCTTCTCCTTCCCATCTGTTCTCTACAATGATAGCAGATAAATCTTTTTGAAACACTACTTTGATGCTGTTACTTCCTGCTCAGTGTCCTTCAATAACTTCCAACTAATGGCAGCTCAAAGTCATAACTCCTTGCTCTGGCAGTAGAGGCTGTCTATAGTCTGATCACAGCACAAAAATCTAGTCTCAGCTTCAAATGCTGTACCGAAAATTAGTGTGTACTGTTTAGCACACAGACCTTAGGGTGAAAAATATAAGCATTTTAGTCCTAAACTTGTTTTGCCTAAAGATAAGTCGTTATACACTTCGTTTACCATTTTGAGCCTTAGTTTCTTCATCTGAAAAACAGGAATAATGACTACACCTACTTTCATTCCGTTCTTCCATAAGTATCATTTATTAAAGTTCCAGTGCTAGGCACTTCTCCAAATGTTGGGATAAATCTGTAAACAAATTAGACTAAAATTATTGTGGAGCTTATATGCTAATGGGGAGGATAGTCAAGGAATAGAATAAATGAATACATAGCTTAAATTAAAACATAAGAAACCTTATTTCAGAAGGTATTTCAGCTTTGAAAAAATGCTGGTAAGGAGTTGAGAAGAGGTGACAATGAAGAGAAAGGACTGAAATCAGTCGTGGAAGTACTGAGGTATTTTTCCTGTCTTACTCTTCAGAAATCATGGAGCTACCAGAAGAATTCACATTTTGGAGATAAAACTGATTCAAGCTTCCTATTACTTATTTGGCCAGAAGGTCCTAGGAAATTGGAGTTATGTGTCAGAAAAAGAAGTTGGTTTTGGCAGTTTAGTCTTCTGGGGACTTTGTAACATGAAATAGTCTAGATGAAGAAAAAGTGATGTTTTTTTCTTATGTGGTGAGAAACTTTCAAAATTCTTGACTAGTATGTTAATATGGGTATCACTATTAGAAAGAATAGAAAATGTTTTATAACATTCTCTGCTTGGCATATGACCATCTTTGTTTTCTCTGTGTTTGAGTATAAATATACAAATTAGGTGGAATGAAAAACACATGATGAATCTGGGCAAAGTCTTTATTCTGAGTCTTAATTCAAGGCTATATACATCTTCATGTCATTACTGATTTCCTTCTAATAACCCCATCATGGCATTTCTTGGTGATAGACTAAAACCAAAATTCTTATTGTGCCTTCAAGTATGTGGATCGTTGGTTCTTCACCTGGAGGGCTTGAAAACAAACACTTATTTGTATACCACTTCTCCCAACCTCTGCTGGTGAGGCTTCTAATGGGTCATAGACACTGGTGCTTTGTACAGTTTCTCAAGCTACTCACTGTGCAGTCTGATCTGAGAACAGCTCATTAAACTGATCTAGGTTCTGCCTCGCTTCAACCTCATCTCCTGCTATTCTCTCCATAATTTACCTTTCTCTGGACAGAGGCCTTTTTTTCATCTCCCCAAACTGCAAGTTACAGTCATCTCAGGGTCTTTGTATTTTCTACTTTACTGAAAATGATTTCCCACAGATGTGTTCATTTAACATTTCAACAAATATTTATTGATCACTTTCTCTTCCTCCTGTGAATAAAACTGAAAAAGAATCCCTCTTAGCTTGTCTGCCTCTCTCATTATTAAATGATTCAATTTAAATATCAGATCCTGATACACCTTCCCTAGCCAGTTCTGAACTATTCTGTATTTCTCACCTTTTTAAATATATAGCCCATATCTTATGAGTTCCAGATTTGTCTTACCTATTCATGTACTATTGTGTCTCTCACCTTTAGAACATATGTTCTAGGAAGATGAAACTTTTGTATGTTTCATTCACATTTCATTCTCAGTGCTTAGAATAATATTGGTTATTTTATAATATTAGAACATACTACTGGAACACAGTAGGTATCCAATAATTAATTAGTTAATCAACAATTATATAATACAATGAAATGTGAGCTCTAGAGTTCCTAAGCTGAATCTTACTGTTCAATTCAGTTCAGTCGCTCTTCCCAGCCTCAGGGTCTTTTCCAATGAGTCAGTTCTATGCACCTTACTGACCATGAAGCTATTTAGGCATAAGCTTTAGGGTCCATATGATCAGGAACCATTTTCAATTTTATATTCTTTATAAAAGGTTCCTCCAAAATTAATTTGTTTCAAGCCTTGTAAACCTCCAAGGCTGAAGAAGCTCTCTGTATTTTCATTATGGCAGAGAGTTATGCTTATATAATTATCTCTACTTGCAATGAGGTACCCTGGGTGTGAATTTTTCTTCTATGTGATTTTTGGTAAGTGTATTAGTTTCATGAGTCTTAGCTTCCTCGTCTATCATATAGACATAATAACAGCACAGTAATATACTACTTCATAGGGTACTTCATAGAGTTATTATCAAGATTAAATTATGTAATATCTGCAAAAAATTTGCATAGTCCTTAGAAGATTCTGAAATTATTATTATTTTAGAAGTAGTGGTATTATTTTATTTTTTTAAATCCAGGTTACTTTAGTGTAGCTATCCAGGGAAAACTCTTAAAATTAATTTATATTCACCTTTAATAAAATTACTCAAAATCAATGGTTTTGAACTTTAAATATGGATGATTTCATGAATCTTATCAGTAATTCAGCTAGCCACACTTATTTAAATAATTGCCAGGTTGCTGAGGGGCAGAGGATCAAAAATTAATGTAGTAATAAAGGCTTCCTTGCTTTTGAACAGATCAATATCTGTAAGTGAACTAGAGGCACTTACAACTAAATATTGAGGAATGAATTAAAAATAGATTCACTGTTATTGAATGGAGCTAGGGATCTAAGATTATGGTCTCTGCCAAATCTTAGTGGCCTGAATACATATTTCTCTGCTACCATCTCCCTTTCTATAATTCTTATTAATTTCAATACTATTAATATGCTTGATGCTTTAATATTAAAGAGTCAAGCTCCTTAATCAGTAATAGCTTTAATAATACAAATGCAAATCACAATCATTCTTTGGTAGAGTCTTTGTACATACAATCGTACGTACAAATAAAACATCTGTATGTATGATTCCGGGCTTCCCTTTTGGCTCAGCTGGTAAAGAATCTGCTTGCAGTGAGGTAGACCTGACTTCAGTCCCTGGGTTGGGAAGATCCCCTGGAGAAGGAAAAGGCTACCCATGCCAGTATTCTAGCCTGGAGAATTCCATGGACTGTATAGTCCATGGGGTTGCAAAGAGTTGGACACACTGTATGATTCTAGAAATTCTTTAACTTCATTGAATATATAAGATAGTGGAAATGGAAAAGAACAATTTCAGACTCTAAAATGAGGCTTTTTTTTTAAAAAAGAGGCTAAGAGGATTGAAAACTTTACCTCTTATCAAAAGTCTGTAAAAATAAAATTAAAGATCAGTTGTACTCTTCTCCAGATCCCAGATTATCACTGACTAATTCAACTGACAGAGACTCATGAAGCTTTATTCTGTGCAAGACATTATGCCACGTGCTGGGATATAACTATAAGCCAGATAGTGCAGCCAATATGGAACATAAACTTTAAAAACAGAACTGCATGTTGATTTGTGATTGTGGTGAATCCTTCTAATCCAAGGTGATATGACAGCATTTAAATAAATGACCAGATCTTATCTGTATAAAGGCCTAGCAGCAAGTAGAAACTGACAGATTTGTAAGACTGTGAAAATGCTAGCTAATATTGCTGGAGGACAGAACCCAGGAAGCTCGTAATGTGACCAAGTCATTCTAGGTTATATTAAGATGTTTGCTTTTAATTTTAAAAGCAGTTGGACACCTCTGAAGGATTTTAAACAGGGAAGGCCTAAGGTCATAATTAACTGCTATGTAAAAAGATAGATTCAAGAGCTTGAAAAATGGCTGGGAAGGAAGACCTATTGGGAAGTACTGAAGGAGACATAATGGTAGTTTTAATCATTTTAGTGGCACTAGCGATGGAGAGTGAGAGAAATAGATAGACTTGAGAGAGAAGGATTTAAGAATAGAAATGTGCCTAGCTTTGAGATAGTTAGAAATTGAGGATGAGCAAGAGGGAAGTGATGAGGATGATAACCAGGTTTCCTTCCTGAGCTAGTACATGAGCGATGTGATCTTTGCTAAGAAAGTGAGTTTAGTCTTGGATTTGTTGCACTTGAGATGCCCTTGAGGGATTCCTTGAAAGTGTTGAGCAGGCGTTGGATACATGTTTCTGAGGCTTAAAGACCTAAAAGGTAACTTTAAAATCTGAAAATTATCATTTTAAGGCAAATGAAAGAAATATTTCTATACTCATCATATAAATGTAGGAAGCCTATCATTTTACTTTTCTTGAAATGCGAGTAGGAAATAAGAGTAGATTTCCAAAGGATTCAGATGCATGCAATAGTTTGCAAGTTCCACTCTTTTCCCCCTCAGAACTATAAAGTATTATGCAGGAGCCTCAGAGCATCTTGTGTGCTAAGGTGATATCTGGGCATAGAATACTAGGCCCTTGAGCTCCTTTTCAAGGCAGTGAGTTTTGCTCTTATTTAAAATGTAAGTTGCAATTTCAAATAATACTATACTTTTAAAAGGACTCATTTTTTAATTTAAAAAAAAATGCCTACATTCCAGATTGGAAATGCTCTGTTATGTTATTAAAGATGAGTGAGGATTCCAAGTTCACAACCCTAACTCATGAGGATGAAGTCTTGAAGGACAAGTACTCATACTTATCTCTCCAATTATTTTTTTGGAGACGAAATATTAGACTGGAAAGACTGTTCGTTTAGTCTCATTCAAACTTCTTTTCATATTTCTGATATTTATAAAAGATAATTTTCAGAAACAATAAGGTGAGAGTTGCGTCAATTTTCAGTTTCATATTATGAGATAAACAATTGGCTGAACCAGATTATCTCCTTTCATCTGGCAGATTTTTTCTAGTTCCATGGCTTATAGACTGGTGGTACAAGCCAGTATTCCTCTTCAGGAGATGGAATGGCCTGAGATATATTTTGTTTTATACAGTTATTTTTTCTATACTCATTATTAATTTAATAGACATTTTATCATGTCTATTACTGTAATGTCATTTGCAGGATTAGTGAGTAGTCATGCCCATTTTCTGGCTACAAAGGACACTTAACACACAAAGAATGCCCCTTTACTACAGGAACTGTAAAGGTGTAATTTCAGCTTTCTGATGTCCTTTCAAACTGACACTCAACTCTAACAAATCTATGCTGGCAAAAGTATTATGCAGGAGCCTCAGAGCATCTTGTGTGCTAAGGTGATATCTGGGCATAGAAAACTAGGCCCTTGAGCTCCTTTTCAAGGCAGTGAGTTTTGCTCTTATTTAAAATGTAAGTTGCAATTTCAAATAATACTATACTTTTAAAAGGACTCATTTTTTAATTAAAAAAAAAAACCTACATTCCGGATTGGAAATGCTCTGTTATGTTATTAAAGATGAGTGAGGATTCCAAGTTCACAACCCTAACTCATGAGGATGAAGTCTTGAAGGACAAGTACTCATACTTATCTCTCCAATTATTTTTTTGGAGACGAAATATTAGACTGGAAAGACTGTTCGTTTAGTCTCATTCAAACTTCTTTTCATATTTCTGATATTTATAAAAGATAATTTTCAGAAACAATAAGGTGAGAGTTGCGTCAATTTTCAGTTTCATATTATGAGATAAACAATTGGCTGAACCAGATTATCTCCTTTCATCTGGCAGATTTTTTCTAGTTGCATGGCTTATAGACTGGTGGTACAAGCCAGTATTCCTCTTCAGGAGATGGAATGGCCTGAGATATATTTTGTTTTATACAGTTATTTTTTCTATACTCATTATTAATTTAATAGACATTTTATCATGTCTATTACTGTAATGTCATTTGCAGGATTAGTGAGTAGTCATGCCCATTTTCTGGCTACAAAGGACACTTAACACACAAAGAATGCCCCTTTACTACAGGAACTGTAAAGGTGTAATTTCAGCTTTCTGATGTCCTTTCAAACTGACACACAACTCTAACAAATCTATGCTGGCAAAAATTAGCATTTCTTTTTCTCTCATATTTCACTAAAACCTGCAAGAACAGAGTTTCAACAACTGATCATTTTAGGTCACTGAAACATTAGAAATCAAAGTGACAGGCTCAGAGAGAAATTATGTTGAGGAATTAAACTTTATGATCCATTTGCATGGATGAAATGTATGTGGCTCATTTTAGTAAGTAAATACTGTGAAATTTATTTAAATATTGATCTGTTTTCAGTGGATGGATTAAATGAATTTCAAAAGGGGGAGGTTATAAATATATGCAAAACATTTTCTGCTGTGATACAAATCCTGGGCTGTTTCCCTTTACAAGTCTGTAAATAGATTGCTGATAACTGCAAATTCTGTTGTGAGTTACAACCATCATCTATTACCAAATTTACATGTCAAAGTAAGTGTTTCTAAGAAAAAAGAGTGATGGACAGCTTAGTTTCTTCATAGCATCTGTCAGTGTAGATAGCTACCTCATTTTATACGTGAAAAGCTTAACTATCTTTAGCAACTAATATAGGATTGACTCTAAGATTCACTCTCTATTTCCTTTAACAAGTTGCATGATGAAGCTATAACTTCTAACTTGACTTTCAGAGATATGTTGAATTATCTTAACCAAACCTTATGTTTCATTTTTTAGGACAGTTTGTAGGGTTTTCCTAGTAGTCAGGTGTAGATGTGAAAGTTGAACGATAAAGAAAGCTAGGCACTGAAGAATTGATGCTTTTGAACTGTGGTGCTGGAGAAGACTCTTGGGTCCCTTGAACTGCAAGGAAATCCAACAGTCCATCCAAAAGGAAATCAGTCCTGAATATTCATTGGAAGGACTGATTCTGAAGCTGAAACTCCGATGCTTTGGCCACCTGATTTGTACTGACTCATTGAAAAAGGCCTCCATGCTGGGAACGATTGAAGGCCAGAAGAGAAGGGGATGACAGAGGATGAGATGGTTGGATGGCATCACCAACGCCATGGACATGAGTTTGAGTAGGCTCTGGGAGTTGGTGATGGATAAGGATGCCTGGCATGCTGCAATCCATGGGGTTGCAAAGCCCGGAGTTCACTCAAACTCATGTCCATTGAGTCGGTAATGCCATCCAGCCATCTCATACACTGCAGTCCCCTTTTCCTCCTGCCTCCAATCCCTGCCAGCATCAGAGTCTTTTCTCATGAGTTAACTCTTTGCATGAGGTGGCCAAAGTACTGGAGTTTCAGCTTTAGCATCATTCCTTCCAAAAAAATCCCAGGGTCGATCTCCTTTAGAATGGACTGGTTGAATCTCCTTGCAGTCCAAGGGACTCTGAAGAATCTTCTTCAACACCACAGTTCAAAACCATCAATTCTTCTGCGCTCAGCTTTCTTCACAGTTCAACTCTCACATCCATACATGACCACTGAAAAAACCATAGCCTTGATTAGACGGACTTTTGCTGGCAAACTAATGTCTCTGCTTTTCAATATGCTATCTAGGTTGGTCATAAACTTTCTTCCAAGGAGTAAGCGTCTTTTAATTTCATGGCTGTAGTCACCATCTGCAGTGATTTTGGAGGCCCCCAAAATAAAGTCTGACACTGTTTCCCCTGTTTCCCCATCTATTTCCCATGAAGTGATGGGACCAGATGCCATGATATTCCTTTTCTGAATGTTGAGCTTTACGCCAACTTTTCACTCTCCACTTTCACTTTCATCAAAAGGCTTTTTAGGTCCTCTTCACTTTCTGCCATAAGGGTGATATCATCTGCATATCTGAGGTTATTGATATTTCTCCCAGCAGTGTTGTTTCCAGCTTGTGCTTCTTCCAGCCCAGCGTTTCTCATGATATACTTTGCATATAAGTTAAATGAGCAATGTGACAATATACAGCCTTGACATACTCCTTTTCCTATTTGGAACCAGTCTGTTGGAACTAGTATAACTTTGTACAAAAACAGAATAAAAGAAATACCACACAGAAAACAATAGCTACAATAAAAGCCCCAAAACAGATAAAAATAGTTTTAATCTGTGTAGAGGAAAAAATAAAAAGCTTTAGTTTTTTCTGTATCAGGGTATTGAGTGTATTTAAGGTACTAGGTATATTTAAGATGCTGAGAATTTTTGATAGTACTTGGAAAGAAAGGAAGTAAGATTACATTTACTTTATTAATAGGAGAGCTGTTTCTATCTAGAAATGATTTAGCCAATAATAAGATACCTTTTCTAGAGTTAATTTTTTGATATGTCTAT